>VYZR01007988.1:10062-22198 GCA_013400675.1 Oxylabes madagascariensis
CTGGGCGTTGTGCTGTCTTCTGCTGAGTCAGCAGTTTGACAGTCTTACTCAATTTCGTTCTGCTGGGCTAGCTGCATGCTGCAATGTCTCCCACCTTGCCAAGCCTGAAAGGCTGTTTGACAGCTGTTTTCTTGTTCCTTCTTAAGCTTTCAAATTGGTCTGCATTTTGTGTGGCAGCTTCTGGTGCTTGTTTCCCTTAGGTTTATTTCCTCAGTTACCGTACAAGATAATGACTTACATTTCTATTGTTCCTTCCTTTGAGAATGATCCTAAGCACTTTGCAAAATTAACATAGAGGCAACATTTCACTATGAGTAACATTCAGCCGCTCGTGTGGCGGAAAAGGGGTTAGGCTGTTTAATGATGCAAAATAGTGCTGCACATCCATGTAAGGTAAGGAACAGGAGTCTCAAACAGAAGGAGGCGAGGAATTTTTAATTAGATTCTGGCCAACTTTGTCCACAAAGTCTGTTTGTGGGGAAAATGACATGGATCATTAAATAAGAGGAGTGATAAGGCCTGTGTCCCTCCCTTTCCAGATGATAATGCCTGGGCCTCAGAAATATGGTGGGAAGAACAAATGAGTCTGTGAAAAAACATAGTTCAGGATCAATGAAAATATTAGTTAATTTTGACCATATATGGAGGATTTATTTTGGAAGTTTTATTGCTGTAAATGAAGATGGACATCTTAGTGTTTTCATGCAGACTCACAAAAGCCTTTAGGTATCATTCACAAAGGTGATGTGGAGGAGAAAATGGCAGCATCTTCCCCCAGAACCCAGAGCCTCATTAGGCAAACAGTGACAACAGACTACTAGACAGTGGGAAAACTGTACTCAAATCATTTCAGCCTGACTCAGAATGGAGGCTTAAACTGTGGTCTCTGTCACCTCTCGTGAGAAAGGTCAAGCCTTTGGGACTGGGATTTTATAATTTACTTTATTTTTTAATTGATACTTCATTGCTAGTGAGTACATGAAGTGTCTCTGCAGATGTGTGTTTTGATCCAAATTTCCATCACTTTCATTATTTGTGTCTGGTAAAGAACATGATTTTTTTGTGCGTGTTGAATGACTGAGTTTGATTAGTGGAAAATTCTAAAAAGCAAACAAACCTGGGTTTAGATTGAAGTAATATCTTTAAATTTCTTTAAATTTTTTTTAACTTTTTTTGTTTTTTAATTGCTCATATCTTGCTTTGAAAAATCTTTTTTTGCACAACTTCATCAGAAAACCATTTTGGTCAGTGATGGACCATAAAGTCTGGGCCCTTATGTGACTGGAGAAACTGCAGAGTGAAATGTCAATGCTAATAGGTGTTGCACATCTTTTTGTTCTCCCCTTCAATCCATCCTGGTTTATGTAATCGTGTGGTTTTTGAGAGGAAATAGTCTTTGCTGGCAAATCAACTTATATTGGGTGCAGCACTGGACAGCAGAGACGTATTGCAAATTTTCTGGTCTAAACATTGTCAGACAACTGTCTCACCATCCAAGCTGGGAGACCTGGAAATAACAGAAAGAGTCCATTCTGCAGTCTGCTGCTGGAGATCAGCTCTGGTACGCTGAGTTAACTGTTTGCTCTAAGCATCATCTGGGTGTTTTAAGAATTCAGGATTGCTCAGGTCACTTCTTTCAGCGAGTGCTTTACTTCTGTTCTTTTTTAGGAGTGGAAACTATTTGCTTTCCTTCTTAGATGTGTGCTCATTTTCACCGAGGCCAGAGTTCTTTGTATTTCTGCATTAAATTATATTTGCTTTGTAAAGACTGCTGGGACTATGGCAGCATCTCATTTCTTTAGCTTTTTTTCATCTTTGACAGGGGCTACCTGTGGACAGCTGCTTTCCTTGAGCTTGTCCTGTGTGTACAGATCAGCCTGCATTTGTAATTTCCGCCAGGTTCATGCCCTGTTCCTTTTCTTACAGGTTGCTGCTGTTTGAGGTCTCAGTTTTTGGAAAGGCTGAGGAACAGATCCATAGAAAACTACCACTGTCTCTATTAGAACATTTGTTCTGTCCATGCTCTGTCTCCTGTTTGGGTCCAGAATAAGTTCTGTGTGTGTATATATTTTCCTGCTCATTGCCCAGACACCTTGCTTTAGCCTGGGATTAATGGAGACACCGTCTTATAAGTAAAGATTAAAAGAGTACAGTCTAACGAAATCGGCACTAGGAACTTTCTCCATTAAGAAGTCCCCTGTCTCAAATAAATACTCTGGAGAATTCCCAGGCTTTATTGTGCAGTGTTACTTGAAATTTAGTTAAAACCTGTTTTCTCTGGCTCACCTGTGTCTCACTGGACCCTTGCCTGGTTCCAGAGGGTAGACTTTCCCCAAATATATATTTTTGCTAGATAAGGAGTATTATAATTTTCTGCAAGTGTTTGAAGGGAACATTCAATAAGAAAAGGAAGGACTTATTTAAGACGATCCAAGTGAATGTAATTAAAGAGTAAGGGGGAGGCAGGGGGTAGAGCAAAAGTGCATTTAAATGTAATATAGGGAAAGAGCGGGTTCTTTTAGAAGATACAGAACAGTAGTCTGATGGATGTCCTGGGAACCTGGTTGCTGTAGCTGTTGACTATGGGACAGGGCAGACCACATGGGAGGGAGATGGAGAGGAACTCACAGCAGAGACATCCACCAAAATTTTTATTTCCATTGTTCCGTGTCTGTCAGTGTGTTGCTCTAGAGGGAGAGCAGCACAGATCCCAACCCATAGGAGAAACTCTCCCTCTCCTAGATACGCTCTTCCCCCAGTAGCCCTTCCTACCTTCCTATGGGCAGGAATGTAGAAGAAATTTCCTTTGCTTTACAGGAGCAGGCCCAGTTGGTGCCATGACAGAGAGAGAGGGCTGAGAAGCCTGTGATACTCTCAGGAGGCTGGCAGGTCTCTGCACTGCCTGCTTTGTGCCTGTACGGGTGGAATTTTCCAGGATCATTCCCCTCTGCCACCACCATCACTTTGCAAATTCGAAGAAATGCAACTCATGAAAATGCATTCTTAGCACACAGCTGACATGGTCAACATCTGCTTTCCAAAGAGAGTGCTGTGAGAGATTTCAAATTGCTGTACTGTGGAAAAAAATTACTTGGGGTAATTATAGATTCCTAACAATACTATTTAATTTCTTCTGCTGTATCTTTCCTAAATAGTGTATCTGGTAATACTTCAGAGATCTGAATAATTCTGACAGAGGGCAGTGAAAGGGGTAGGTAAGGGAGGAAAAAAGTTCCTTGTGATTTCAGTTGGGATCTGAAATGGAGGAAATGTGAGCAAAAGATTAGGCATTTTCAAGTCCTGCTCCAGAAAGGGGATCTTTGCTGTTTTTTGTGCAGTGCCTGCAGGAGTAGGTAGTGGATGTGGGTGATGAAGGCATCTGAGGAAAACAGGACCTCCAAGCACAGTCTCACCGGACAGGGGAAGCTTAGCACAAAGCTTCACTGGTACCTGTGGCGCTGCTTGACGCCACTACTTCTAAGTGGGCTCAGAGCCTGGGATACCAGGAAAAAGGGAGGTGAAATTTATGAGGTTGACCCTGTAACCACTCATGAGACTGACTCTTCCAGGTGTCAATTCAAAGGGCCTAAAAGTCAACCCTGCTCAAAAGCACCTTTGCTTCCTCTGGTACAGAGAGAGTCTGGAAAGACTGTGATGGTTTTAGTGTTTATTCCTTTGTGGAATATGACTAGGAGAACACTTCTTTACTGGTTCAGGGGACTCTTCATCTCCCTCTGTCCAAGCATCTCATAGTCTGAGATCACAAACATCACATCACAAAGCCCTTTGTTGAAAAATCCACACACAAATTTGAACCACATCTCTCTAAATGCATATCTTTCCCATGATTTGAAGGCATATTTAGTCCAGTTTCCATGATTTACATCTAGAGAAGTCCAGTCAGAAATGCCCACTTCCTCAATCCCTTCTTCCAATAATCTTTATCGGTTCTTTCGCTGACTCTGTATCATGCTGTCCCTCTACATGTTAAATCACTCTGTCCTTCCTCTCTCTCTCAGGGAAAGGGTTGGAGTTCTGAAAGCTTCATCTTGCCAGGAAAGGGTTAAATCTTGCCCCACTTCTCTCTCCCTTGGCTGCTGCTTATGATGTCAGGTTTTTTAAGGCCAAGCTTGGTGGGGGAGAGCCGAAGGTCAGAGCTCCGAGTGTTCGGGCAATAAGAAATTATAAATGCTTATAAATGCCTCCTGCCCACCCTTAGGTCTCATGGGGTGGGCGCAGCATGGGCTCGGACTGCTCCCAGAAACTCCTGGGGAAGAGGAAGAACATCTCCCCTGGCTCTGGCAAGCTCGAAGTAGGCTTTTAAAAGTTTGCTAGATGTTGAAGTGCAGCCTGCTCTTTTTTTCCCTCCGCCCGGCAGCCGAGGTGGCGGGGAAGGGGCCCGCCGGCCGGGCTCCCCCGCTGTCACCGGCTCCCCGGAGCTGCCCAGAGGGCAGCGGGGCCTGGCCCGGAGCCCGCCGCTGCCCAGGGTGTTACCTGTTTTCCTGACCAGAAAGAAAAAAGAAGAATTCTCCAAATCCCTAATATTTGAGCCTGTATGTTCACAAGGACGTATCTGTTCTTAATTAGTTCTTCTCAGTAACTTCCTGAAAACTCGCTTCCTAGTCAAACTACCACAAAGACCAACCTCATACATGCTCAAGTACGACAAAGGTGGGTCCTGGCAACGTCTCCTCTCTGCTTCACAAGTGCTGTCACTCTACACTACATTCCAAAGGTCCCAGATAAGCTCTGTGTGTCTGCAGTAAGGACTCCTGGCAGCACAGGACTGGTTGCTGTGATGACCTGTGCCCCAAGAAGTGTTCACATTCCCTGAGGGTTGCTGCAGTGGAGAGGCCTCCACAGGGAAGACTTCAGAATAGACTCAAGGATCAAATAGGTGGACCTATGGGAAGGTCAGAAGACGGTTTAGGAGAAGCCCTCAGAGACTAAGTGGCACATGTGAAGGGCACAGTGAGAATCATGGAGAGCAGAAGTGAGGAGCTGTGGGCAAAACCAGAATTCGGGGATATTAGTTGTTAGTTCTGGCATCAGAATGGATGCACCTAGGAGAGGGGGGCCTTGTGGACTGTTGAATCTTTCTGTAGAGCCAGCAGCAGGAGAAGGATGTTGTCGTGGTTTGGAAAGACAGGTGTCTGCTGGGGAGGGTAGGAGCCTCCCTTGGAATGGAGAATGCAAACCCTCTCCCTCCGAATTATTGTAATTTTGAAATTAAGGGGCTCTCAGGCAAAGATATGAGGGATAGGAATAACAGTTCTTTACTAGTATGTGTAACAAGGCAAACAAACGACAATAACTATGGCATTAACAACAAAACAGAACTAGGAACCTCGTGACAGCCTTCTCTGCCGAAATGGGAAGGGATGGAGGAGAGGCTTTGTTTCACAAAACCCTGGGGCAGCCTGATCCCGGTGCCCCTGCAGGACTCTGAGGAGCACCAAGCTGGAACAGCAGGAATGAGCAGAAATCCCGGGCTGGTGGGTGGGATGTATCAGAAGCTCTGCAGTAGTAGCTGGAACTGCGGGACATCCCGGCAGGACAGGGGGTGTGGGGCTACAGCGTAGAAAGACCCAGAGCAGTGCCAAAGAAGCGGCGGGGAGCGGGACAGCAGCGGCCCAGCTCCCAGCAGGGCAGGAAAAGGCGAGCGCAGGATTCCTGGACACGTAGGCAGATGGTGGTAGGTCCCTAGAACTGGACTCCAGCGGTGACAGTGAATTCTCCCTGCAGTAAGCAACAGCTTGACCGTGCTCCTTCCGATGCCCAGAGCGAGAACCCAGCTGCCCCCAGCCCCATCCTTTTTCCTGCCCCCAAAACTCGCAGTATTTCCGCCTTGGAGAGAAACTTCCAGAGAAAAAAGAAATGTGGCCATATGCTACTCTCCTCTCTGGAGTTTGGCCACTTTTTTTGTTTTGCTTAAGTATCCAAGTACCCAGTAGTTAGTTTCCTAGCAACTTATGAGAAAAAATTCTATAAGTAAAGAAGAAAATCCAACCCCCAACAGATGTTATGGGAGGTTGCTATTTGACTTGGCTTGCTATGCATCCAGGGTCAAAGTGGATAGAAAATGATGCAAGGTGAAGATGAAGCCTGTGTCTCAATCTCTTGGGATGCTATGTGCTTTCTTCTCTTGTACTGGGTGCTCTGTCCCACCTCAGTTGCTGTCCCTGAGACAGGTGCAGATGTGCAAAATTGAAGTGAAAGGTGGTGGAGGTTTTCTAAAGGGGTGATAGAAAGTCAGGCAGAGACTTCAAGCTGAGGACTTCTCAATTAATATGGCTTCTACCGGTAAATTATCCAGTGAAGGCAAATTGTTAAGTATAATTTCATGTAGAGAAATGCACCAAAAGGGATATAATGAAGATATGTTATAGAAGTGTGGCTATTATCCTGGAAAAAGCACTGGTTTGTCTGTCCTGCTCACTGGGGCTTTGTTGCAGGGGTATGTAACCTGAAGAGCTGTTGATGCTGATTTGTTACAATACTTAAGTGTAAGCCCTGGGAAAGAGGCCTACATATGCAAACATATGTATTTAAGTTACTCTGGCCTAAAGGAACTTTTATTGAATTAACTTGCATAAAAAATTCTGAAAGTTTTTTTGGTAGAAAATTAGTATTTCAATTATTTATTTTTTTTTAATTTGAAGTATTTATTTTCATTGAGACACCCTAACTTTTTTGAGAAGTCTGAAAGGTTGAAAAGTGATACTTGAGTCTTTTATGGCTACAAATGGGCACCTTTTTTTTTTTTGTTTGTTTGTTTTGCTTTTTATCTCAGATTTTTGACTACTGTTTTGAAATTTTCAGCAGCAGAAGTCAGGGACCTCCTCTCATTTCTATTCAAATGGATATTTTTGTGTGTTTCAGGAAGCCAGAAACATGAACCAGATGATTCTGGTATTAAAAAAAGAACATACTCTTAGCCACTGTACCTCCTTCAGAGGAAATTATCATCTCTCTCTGCTCCAGAAAGTTCGGCAATGATAAATGCAAAGCTGTGCAGATGCTGATGGAATAACTAAACCTTGGTTTCTGAGGAAAAAGCTAGGGATGGAAATCAGTTCAAGGCTGAGATCCTGAAAGTATTCAAGGACAGTTGGAAGGGGCTTTGAGAAACCTGGTCTAGTGAAAGGTGTCCCTGCTCAAGGCAGGGGGTTTGGGACTGGAGGTTCTTCAAGGTCTCTTCCAACTCAAGCCATTCTGTGATCCTGGACAAATCTGAAGCTGTAAACCCTGTTAAGGGCTTATGAAGGGTATGGTGAACATGGGCACAGCTGTGTGGCAGGAAGTATACAGAAATTATTGGAAGGAGATATAAGAATGAATGATAAATATTTAGACAGCATCACAACTTTGCAAGATGGTTCCTAAAAATTAAAGCAAAAGAGAGGTGTTCTGTTCTTGAAAGGCCTGTCTTGCAGACCACCCAGACACCATCCTCTATAGTGACATGCAAAGCGTGCATTTTTTCCTTGCTGCCTTCTGCTCTCTCCCACCTCTGTTGCTGCAAACCAGACTATTATGAGCTATATTCATGCTGTAAAAATGGAACTGCGGTTCCTGACCCAGACCCTCTTTCTGGGGCACAGTCACAGTCTCTGTTTGCTGGTAGGTTGGGACAGCAGTTCTTGCCGGTTCTTCATGTGAGATGTGCATGCTTAGGAAGTATTTTCATGTTCTCCCAACATTGTCCCTCCAGACAGTGCTGGACAGGATTGTGGTGGAAAACTCAGCAAAGTCAGAAAAGGAGGATAGCCAAGAAACGGGGGAAGAGGTGGGAAGGTTTAAAATAAACGACTCTCATGAGATCTGTGTTGAAAGAAAATTGATTGCATCCTTGATTACAAACATGTATCTTGGGGAAGAGGCTACGTCAAGGTTATTTCTCCTTGAAATTTTGCAGTTGCTGGTCATCTATTTTGGTAGCACTTTGCAGAGCAGTGAACTGAATACTGACTGCCATGTGGCCAGTCAATTGTCTACCTGCAGCATAGCACTAACAGCAGTGGAAACTGGAACTGACTTCAAGGATTTTCTGATATCACTATGGCCTCTATAGAAAGAGAAGGAGATGTTACTAGCCTTCTGTGAGAAGCTCTAAGAGATACGGCAAACACCTATCTTCCAAAGTAGATGACCTCTCCCTTTATCTGCCCACCTGTCAGAGGGTTTCCTTGCAGGTGAAGGTAGTTTCTGAACTGCCTCTGCAGTAGATCTAAAAGATCTCTGATTTTCTTCACCTGTTTCAGCTTAGGTTTGGTAACAGGGAAGCTGTGAAGGTTGTAATTGCCATGATCCAGTTGCTGAGTCAGGCACAAGCTTTTCATTAACACGTCTGTTCTGTTCAGCTTCAGGGTAGTTTGAGGTAATTGCTTATTTCTACAAGGGTGGTTGGTCTGGGGGACAAGATCTCCATGTGAGTGTGAGCAGCATCGGTTTTTGGCAGTTTTCAGTGCTCAGACTTGACTGGAAGAGGCCACAGGAACTCAGAAAAGCACTAGACAGTGTTCCATGAAATGAGACTGGATGGCTGATCTGCCAGTACAGGGGTGTCCCATCTATTTTGTGTTGGACATGCAGACAAGAAATAGCCCCGCAGCTGTTTAAAAACATCTTTGTTTTGATTTTACTTGTTGTGTTTTGTTCCCTTCTTACTGCGGTCATTATCTCTCTTGCTACTGGGTGTATAGGAGCCTGTGCCAAAATCACAGTGAGGTTAGAGATATTTCATTGAATAGTGCTCATACACTGACCCTGCAGTACATATCTTTTTCAGGGGTGGATCTACCTTGTTTTTTGTTTCTGGTGCAACTGAAAAGGTAGTGAATCTGTTCTTCAGAGCCTTCTGTGGCTTTGCATCCTCAGTATTTTATAGGTTTATCTTTCAGCCTAGATTGAAATCAGGTTTGTGCTTGTAGCTTACAGCTGGTGTGGTATTCACAGAGGGTACTAGACAGTTCCTTCCGTGCTCTTGATAAAGCACAGGCAAAAGGTCGCTGACTTTTATAACAAGTTGCACTGCCTGCCTGCTTGCTGAGGCTGTTTCTGAGATGTTTTTCTTCTTTATGGGTTGTGGAGGTTTTTAATGTAATTTTTCTGACCTTGTGTTAATTGGAAGTGTTTCCATGGATGCTTTTAAATTTTATTGCTATTGCACTTGGAGAGATTGAAATAATACACAAGACAGAATGGGAAATAAATAAACCTAATGATCTTATGAGGTTTGGCAAATCTTACATCTGTGGTGCCTGAAGCATCCTTGTTGGCTAATAAACTACTTGTCCTTCATTGGCTTCTCTTCTGGAGAAAGTGTTCTCATAGAGTCTCTCTTTTGCATACAGTGAGTCTCAGGATTGTTAAAGAGTAGGATGGAAGGCAGGGGACAAAGGCAACACACTTCAGCTGGAGGAGATGCAGGGTAGTAGGGAACTGTGAAATGTGGAATGTACAAAATGACATATCAAAGTGGAAATTCACTCCATTTTGTTAATCAAGAATTCAAAAGAAAAGGAATCAATCAAATAAAGTGGCCTTTGCCTGGGTTACAACAATCCCTTAGCTAATTTCCTTAGCAAGATGACTGATGGGTTGTGATCACCCTGCCAGAGGAAGTCCCAGGAAATGGGACTTCGTTAATAAGTGGGGAGCAGCCCAGCAGCCTGGCGAGCTCCTCGAGCTCTTGCACTGCAACAGTGCATGAGGTGAAGCTTCCTCCTTCTGTTGGTACAGCTGCAGAAAGAGAAACCTTCTGGCTTGTGGATTGACTGACCTACAGAGACTGCTTTCATCAGCACTTGTTGGAAGGGGAGCCTCATGCTGTGGAAGCAAAATTTTTCTTCCTGTTTATCTTATGGTCATTTGAACTACTTGCAGTAGTGTGGCCATAGCTATGAAAGAAGAGTTTAGACCAAAGCTCACAATGATGTCTCTTACCTCTTGCAGTTTGCACATTCAGGGGAAACTCCCCAAAGGGTTTTGCTGCAGTTCACTAAAACTGTCTATGATGATCTCTTTTTTAAATCCCCCTGAAGAATCCCCTTATTTTATTTGCTTTGATTTCCATCCTGTCTTTTGACAATTTGGTTTACAAAGGAGCATATTTCTGGGATAAATTGGTTCAATATTCATTGTCCCAGAGTGAGAATTTCCTCTGACCCACCATTCCCAACAAATTAGTTTATTTGAGAAAAGGAAAATTTTGACATCTTGTAGTTTTCTGTCATGAAGCCATGCTGAAGACCAATAATCTTCTGGCCTGTAGCTGTGGGCAAATGTTCTTTTTAATTGCCTGTTTTACAGCAGCAGTTTTAATGTAACACTGTAAGGTGCAGTTGACTCTGAAAGGATGATGCTTGATTGTTCTAGGTCCTTCTTGTAGCACCCCTGCAGCCTTGATGGATGGCATGTGGTATAGACTAATTCATTCTTAAATCTGTGCACAAACTCCCCAAGAGAAGCCAAGGGAGGAGAGGTGGAGCTGTCCTTGTGACTGTTTTCCCTCCCTCCCCTCAACACAGGAGCCAATTTTCTGGCTGCTGAGGAAGATGTATTTTGAGAAATGGCAGCTGAAATTAAACTGTGCCAAGAGAAAGAGGTGGTAGAGTGCAGTACTTTTTGAAAGAACATGTTAAATCCTAAACGTCTCCTTCCCAATGCCTCTGCCACTTAACTTCATGGTGAAGACATACCAAGGAACTTTCACTGGTAATCAGAAGTAGTGGGGTTTCTTTCAGCAGCTGCTAAAAACCCTCTGTTCTATGCTACAAGTTTTTCTGCCCATGGCTAGAAGCATAACATCTCCACAGCAGGTAGAGTTTTAATGTGGACAATAAATGATGTGGGAGACTTCAGAGCGGCTCAAGACATAATGTCCCATTTTCTCAGTAGCAAGGCAGGACTGCTTCAGCTTTCTGGAGAGCTGACTGAGTTGCATCTTCAGGCTGTCCTTCCAGGCTCCTCCATGGATGCTGAGAACTGTTAAAAATGCCAGTGGACTAATTTAAGTGTCCAGTGGTTTGGACTTCATGTATAAGGCTTTGTCCCTTGGATATTTTAAGTGTGTGGTCCCTTGGAGCCCAGGAAAAGAAATAAAACTGTTCTAGGGCCAAGCATTTTTTCTGGCATAAGTCTATGTTCTTTCAGAGTTTCCCATAAGCCAAGACAGTCAGCAGAGGTAGATTTACTTGTGGAATGGCTTAAACATAATTGAATGAGCTAGACTCCCCATCAGTGTTATGTCTTCAGGGAAAATAGTCAAAGTTTTTAGTTTTGGAGTGATCTTTTTTTCTATCCTCTTTATTATCTTGTTTTGGCTGCAATCTGGGACTTCTGTTCAATGGCCAAAGATCTCAGGCAACCAAAATGCCAGGTGTGGAAGTCTGATACAGCCATGTTGTGTTCTGCTTGTCACTTATCATCCTGGCTAGCTTCTGGCTTTTATCTCCTTCTCCACCCAATACACCAAATGTAAACCTAGGAACAAACCTCAACATGACTATGAACAGGCAGTGGTTGGTACTGAGTGTGAATCTTGACCATTTTCCCAGTGTTTCCAGGAGGTGATGCTTCTGTGAGGTGCTGTAGGGCTGACAAAACTTTGCATGTTACTCTTTGAGTGGCACAGGTGAGTGGTGTTCAATGTCTGTGGAAAGTTGTAGACCTGTATATGGATAGTTGGGCTTAACAGGGTAGGTATGGAAGTGAACTGGTCCTCTGTGTGTGAGTTAAGAGATACTGGTCCTTGCAGTGTGTGTGGAGCACTGCCTTGTTATGTGTGTATGCAGGGCCTAAAGCCACTGTCACTTCTTTCAGTCTTGATTGACCACAAGAGTTTTTACCACTCCTATAAATGCAAGTTTCTTTGTCTTTGATTCTTTCTAATCATTGCCATTGCAACTTTGGGAGTGTTTTTTAAACCTTGGAATGCTCAGTCCTTTCTTCAGCATCAAGCCATGTTCCCTGTTGTTGTGCTATGACAGCAAGTCCCATAACCTCATGCTCTAGTTTGTGGAGAAGTATTTCCTAAGTCCCAAAAGTATGTATGTGTGATCCTAAAGGAAAGACACTAGTAGAAATAAATTTCAACAAATTCGTAGCCACTTTTTAAAGACTCCAGATTCAA
>VYZR01007990.1:18061-57451 GCA_013400675.1 Oxylabes madagascariensis
CTGGGCACAGTCCAAAAGCATGCCCATTTATACAGCACACTCTGAGCACATACAGAAACCAAGAACACAACTTTCTTGGCTCTAGGTTGGTGGCTAGTTGCAACATAACCAAAAATAATGTGAGGGGAATGTATTCAGGCAAGCAAGAAGGGTAGTCTGAGAAGGTCACAGAGAGAACTATGTTACTGCAAACAGGAGCTCTTCATTGCTAAAGCTCAAAAAGTTTCTACAAACCTTTGACAAGAAGATAAAGCAGAAATGTTGGAGAGGAAATTCTAAGTTTCAGTAGAAGAATCCATCTCAATAACATATTTCACATATAAGAAAAACTGCAGCACCATTAATTTTGTCTTAAGCTGGGCTTGGGCCTGAGCTGTGCCTGCAGATCTGCCTCACGGATAACAGTGGAAAAAGACTTCTAGCTATTTTCCTAAAAAATTAAAAAGTTTTACACTGTTACACACACTTACACTAGATCTTGCCTTACACAGCAAGCATTTTATGCAACTTAATGAAGAGAGAAACCACTAATTAGCTAGCCAGGCCCCAAACAAAGGCAATCTAAATGGTAGGATTATGGCTGAGTCATCTGGTTTCTCCTGTCTCCATACCCTCCAGCTGAAGACAGGTTTCCTGAGCCCCAGGCAGGTTTTTCTACAAGATTGCATTTTCGATTTATTTTCTAGTAATTGTATCTGTATAGTTAGTCCTTTTTTTTTTTTCCCCCTCAACGCTAGTGCACTTACTACAAGCAGTAGACTGGACAATCACATTCACATCCTGGATAAATTTACTTCAATGTAGTTAGCATAAAGTTGTTTTTGTTACCTGTCACCTTTCCTCCAAGTAACACAGGTCCCCTTTAAGGCTATTACATATACAAAAGCAGTCTATTAATCTGCAGCAATATAATTTCACCCTTCTTGTCAAACAGCCATGACTCAACTAGAACAGGTCCCTCCATTTGAAGTACACTGGCAAAGCCCACCCAAACATATTCAGAATCTAGAGAAATTACACAAACTAACAAGAGAGAAGAACATCCTAAATATACACAAATGGAATAAAAATGCACTATCTGTTTCAAGCTACAACTACCACTTGCTATATTTAAACTCCTATTTTATATTTCAAAGCACCTCCAAACATTTGGACAGGTGTCTGTCACCTCTGACTGCACTTCTGTCGCTGTCCAACTGCATGTTCACAGGCTGTGCAGCCGAGGACATCAGCAGTGACATCCACGGAGTGAGTGACATGTGCTGCCACTGCCAGCAGACAATGGCTGAGGAGCACAGTGACAGGCAGGAGCACAGGTTATGTGTCACTCAAGATGAACTGTGCAAAACCCTATTTGATGGACACTGTCTGCAACTCGACCTCTCACCACTCGATGAGCCTTCCCCCTCACTTTAGGCTTGCCTGACCTCTAAGGTCCCAAGTGTGCACTATTCTTGCTTTATTCATTTTTTTCCTCACAGGTGGGATGCCATCACAGGGGTTTCAGAAGTTCAGTTTATATTAAATTGTGTCCATGTCCTAGCATCTTCTTGGATTCTAATGAATGCAGCTAGGTGATAGGAAAGGCCAGTGTGTCTACGAGCAGATTCTAAAATATTTTGTCACCTTCCCACACACTACAAATGCCTTCTCATTACTCCAAACTGTTTATTCCTTTTCCCTAATCTTGCAGTTTCTAACTCTTTACCCTAACTACCTTCTATTACTTCTTTCAGTCCCTCCTTCCAGCAGAAAGTTGTATGAGTTAAATACCTCCTTTTTGAAAGTAAGCCAAGCTCATTCTCTACTTGTGTAAGTACTTTATTTTAAACTACACGGATACTCAGAAGAAATTCTTATTAGAGGAATAATGAAAAATATCCAGCTCCTTTATGTAACACCCCTTAAGGTTTTAATTCTGAAGCAATCAAATCTTAAGCAAATATTCTGTTGCTTCTTGTTTGAGGCAGGATTAGGGAAAGAGAATAAATAAGACTTCTTTTCTGCATTATAAACCCAGGATAATGTAGTTTTCTCAAAGAACTTCTCATGATTCTAAAAAACCCAAATACTACAACTGAAGTCATAATTGCATTTAGATACAAAAACCTCCCCCCTCCCAAGAGAACACAAAGCTTTTGTAAGGAAACAGACTTTTTGAAAGCAACCTGGAAAAAGAACCAATGTATTTTTCTCCATGTTTTACTCCAAGGAAGTAAGAGGGAAAACTAACACGTTACTATAAGCAAACAGTTCTACATCACTCTACTTTGGAAGATTTCAGAGAAGTGTGGTAACAATGCATTGCAAATTGCAAGTGACACCACCTCTCAGTTCTGTAAAATCAATGAGCAGTGTAATACCTCTTACAGAACAACATCTGTGACTAATCCAGGCAGTACTAATTAAGTGATCTTTGACCTAGTAAGGCAGGTTGGCATAACACATACAGCTTAATTATTCATGCATTACTACTCGATATGAGTTACACTGAATCTTGCCCCTACTGTTTGACAGCAGAAAAGTAGGTAAAAGTTGCTACCTCTTCTTCCTGCTATCATGCCTGTACTGTTTATTCTATATAAAAATGAACACATACAACATGAAGAGCCTGTCACATAACTTCCTTGTTACACACTCAAACACATCTGATTTGCTAAAAGATTTTCTTTCTTTTTCTCCATTCGTATGTTATTTTATTTTCCAAGTTCGACCAGCAGCAGACCTACTGCTGACATTCCAGCAAAACTTTAAAAAAGCACACAAAATCCAACAGAAAAATGGCAGTTACTCCAGGAAACACATGAAATAATAGGAAGACATGAAAAGTTATTTTGAACACAAAGTGTGTATAAGTGTGTATTCTGAAACTATGTGAGGAAGGAAGGAGTTTTGCAGGTACAGTTTATGGTTGCACTAGAACACTTCAGTGATTCACCTGAATGTTAAGCCCAGCATTTTGCTGGTTATCTTCAGGTCTGCAATGTTTACCTTTGCCTTTGCCTTTATGCAGCTCAAAACCAGAACTTCACCTTCCAGAATTCAAGAAGTTGAAATTCACCTCACACTAACATGACACAACATTTTCAGGCATTACACACCAAGGTTAATAAAGGAATTCACACACAGAAAACTAAATCACCTCACGTATTTTAGCCAGTTAAGCTCAAGCAGCAGATACGCTACCAGTCCTCTTCCAGACTATCTAGATTGCCAAGTGAAATTCTTCTCCCTAGGAATAAGTACAAAAATTTAGGACAGCCATGGTCTCCCAACTTCTTCCTCTTCCCAAAGAGTCAGAGATATACAACACAGATGTTAAAGGATACACCAGGCCCTGTAGATTTCAAAGGTTGTTCACTTGTTACTGTATGTCAGCATCATACACCAGCACAAGAACGCTGAAAATGTAAAGATTTGGCACGATGACAATCCTTTTCAAAAGTATGCTATAATTTACATTAGCAACAAAGCATGAAGAAACGAATGATACATGAACTAATGAGACTAAAGGAGGATGAGGCAATGGTAATAACCAGATGCTTTTGTCTAGGCTGGTGATATAGGCAATGTAGCTTACCTACTGCCTAGTCTTGATAGGTAGCATTCTGTAAGGCTCCTGGCAAGGTTTGCCTCACAGGGAAACATGGAGAAAAGAACGAAGACCAGTGGGCAAAAACCATCCTCACAATAGCATTCAAGCAGCAGCATAGCTATTATTGAAACAACCGAATGTTGGATGTTAGAGTTTGGAATCCATGGCCACAATACAGTACCAGCAGTAAATAAGACCTAAGCTGTGGAGGGACTCAGAAGTGTAAAACAACACATACACACAAGCGAAAAATCAAGTTTGCAAGCATGGTACTTACTTCAGCAACAGCATTTCTAATGAAGTCAAGAATGCAAAACGACTAAAGAGATTACAGAAGTAAAGGACAAGGTATCAGCAAGACTGCAGTACAGAGAGAGTAAAAGGGACAGATCAGGTCAGGCTCTCACAAGCCCATGCATCCACTGAATTAGCTGGAACATAATTCATAAGTTATCTCCCCTTCCCAATTCCCACTAATCTTGTCATAATGTTTGGTCCACCTAGTATGTATGAATACCTCAGATTTATAACACTATACCTAGCAAAATTGAAGCTCCACACAGGAAAGACATTCCAAATACTCTTCAGCATTTAGGCTAACACTTTCCATACGCTGACCCTCAAGCTAATGCATGCATTGCCATTGTCAAGCCCTGCAGATCAATATCAGAAGACATGAAAGCAAAATAGTTTAATGGTGACAACCCAGGACCCACATAATATCTATTTCAGGTATAGGGAGATTACTCTGGACAAGTTCTAGCCTGCTTCTATCAAATGAATGCTACCAACAGTGAAAATACATTAAATGCACTTCAAAACTACACTGGACCTGCATCTGTGTTTGAAGATGTGCTTCAATCTGAATGTAACCTGTTTTGCGTGCTCCAAGAGCATTCCTCAAGGAAGGCAGAGCAAGGTAAGTGTGGACATTGAGATTCACTTTAAAAGAATACTTTTGGTCTGACTTAACACACAAGTGCTCCTAGGACAATCTAGGACATACCAGGCCATGGGCCCAGTATTTCTTACCAATACCGCTGTAGTAGGTGTGAAAATCTGAGCTCATCATTTTTGTGCCCTTCCATACAGCTTTTTTGCTTTTAAAAAGTGGTATTTCACTAACTTAGGCAGAGATATTTGAAAAAAAATCACCCCTCCCTATGAGTTTGATAGAAGAGTAACTTGCAACCACAGCTCGGGATCTTGTTTTAACTCTCACGCAAAAAACAATGTAAGGCAGCAAATGCATGCCTTGTCAGCGGGGTATCAATGTCTGCCACGTTGTCTGACAGTTTCCTAACTCCATGAAACTCTTACAGATATTGTGTATGTACGGAATTAGGTAAAATAAAACTGGATCGTTGCTTAATCTCAGGTATGTTATTACTTAAGTCTGTTGAGTAAGTCCATTTCGGTATAATTTTGTAGTGCCTGCAAGATACCCAAATGTAATATCACAACATACCAGGTCTTAAGCATACGGTCAACAACCTACAATTACAAACACAGTAAAACCGTGAAAGGACTGAGTCTGCGATATATTCTTCATCTGCCACACTCTGTGGTACCAGTGCTTTGTAAGGCATTAACGAATACACACCCCATACCATATAACCTGTAAGGCAACTTCACCGGGAACATCACCAGATTTGGCCCCTTTGAAATCTTTGCCCGTGTCTCTTATTGTCACACGGCAACATTCAAACAACATCTGACTCCATTAATTGCCTATGCAGACACGATCATCCCTAGAAGCTAGTTAATAGTTAATACTCGTTCCCAGTCCGCAAAATAAAAGAAAGCCAATATAATTCGGGTAACAAGGCGGCGGCGGCTGGGTGCTCGCAGGAGGGGCCCCGACCTCCCGGCGGGGAAGGCGGGGGCAGCGGGGTGACCCCGTGCCCCGGAGCCGCGTCCCGGGCACAGGGCGGCGGTGGCAGCGCTCCGTGCGCGGCGCCGGGANCGGATCATCCGCTCTCCCGGGGCGCTGTGCATAGGGGTACGGGGTGATTCCTGAGTGTGCGCTACGAATGCCTTGTAAATGTGGTAACAAGACGGAATGAAAATAATATATATATATTAAAAAAATTAAAACTTTTTAAAATTTCGGAGAAACTTTGATGTAGGTTTTGCCACACCTTGTCTTTTCTGTTTTTTGTTTTTTTTTTTGGTTAGTGCCATGAGAGGAGCTGCCAAGACTGCCTGTCAGGCAGAGGGTGGAATGAGTTGTCAACCATGTAAGTACAGGAAAATAATCCCTGCAAAGGGAAGAGCCACGCCAGGTACAGCAGGAGATACCAGCCAGCCTTGTCCCACAAAAACCAGTTATACTCGCACAGGTGCTTTTTCCGGCAGAGTTAACAACAGATCGACAAATCGAGCTATACCAGCAAAAACACCTCTGCCAGCATAACTGTATTTACACTGGATCTTCCCCTGTGGTCATATCCCTCAGAAAAATGCCTGATAATGTATATGAAGTGTCTCTACTTTCTGTGGGAACTGGTCAGTCATATATTGAAAGCCTCTATTGGTGCCACGGTTAACACCGAAATGACAAAACGATTTCTCTGAATAAACTTAAATGCAGATCAAAATGCAGGTGGAATCAATGTATCTATTTTAAGTCTTGAAAAATGTTCTCATACAGGCTCATAAAGATTTGAATACCTGTGAATGTTGTGCTTTTTTCACTGTAGCACAAGAGTGTGCACATAGGTCGTTCCATTTATCGGGTATTTCTATTTCTTCCAAGTATTTCTGCCTGGAATAGCAGGTCTGAAGCTGCGGTTTGAGAGGTAATCCCTGGTTCTTCATTCTGAATCACCACATATACCATTCTTTCTTGCTCCCTTTCTCAGTTCTTGGTATCATCAGACATTTTAAAGCAAGTTTATGTTTTGGTGTAAAAACTGGAGTCTCAAACTCTCAAATTGTAAGCATTTTTTAGAACATTAGAGTCACAACTGTTGAACCTAGTTTTCTGCCACTTGTTCTGAGACCTTAGACACATCGATAATCTCCCTGCTTTAAAACACGTGCTGTACATTGTTGGTTTCGGTGTGGGTGGGAGGAATTGTAAACTACTTGATGTGTTTCAGATCTTCAGGAAAATATATAGCAGATTCACACAGCATTAATTAATTCATGTTTTATAAGATGAATGTTTGTGAAAATACCTTGGTTTTTAAAATCTTAGATGCTTTGAGAGTAGGTGAGTATGAGAATCTAAAAAAGAGGTATTTTTGGTATCAAAATAACCATCTTATATTAAAATCATTGCAGAAAGGAAAATTTGTGCAAATTTTCAGGTTTATGAATCTTGGTAGTACAGTTTTGCTGGTACTTTTAATCTTAATATCAGCACAGAGATCAAGAATGTTTATGATACTGTCTGCTTTTCTTTACAAGTGCTCTTCCCTCTTTAAGCTTAGGTTAGCTGTACCCTTCCACAGAAGCCTAACTTTGTTTCCATGAACTGTCCATCAGTTTGGGCCGTGCTGACCTTTGTTGTTTGCATGTCCCCATGACTCGTGTTCTGCTGTTTGTCTGCTCAGTGTCCTTATCCCACTTTCTGACACTAGCCAATACCATGACCTAGTACATATTTTGTTCCTCTTCTAACTTTTCCTTAAATAATTTCACACATGCCTGTCATTTTCTGAGATACTTGTCTCATGCATCCAGACTTCCACTTTGTCTTGTGCTCCCTCAACTCTTGAAAGTTGCTTTTTATTCAGAATAATTTTGTATGCATGATTGACAAATGGGCACTTAGTTCAAACCATGAGATTTTTATTGATCCATTATTTCATCAGTTTCCAACAGCACTCATGGCTAAGCATATCCTTGGTAAAATCACCCACACTGATCAAATGTTTTTGTGACAAAAGCTTCTCTTTTTTGCCTTCAGTTTGAGATCTGCTGCATTTCAATACTTTATATACATTGCAACCGTATTGCTTTCTTGCTATTCTAGGTACAAGTCAACTGTGAGAATTTTCCAAGGTAACAAATAAGAGCAACATTAATTCAAATGTATCTTAAATGTAAAAGCTAGAGGTGGAAAGGTAGCTCAAAAAAACCAGAGTAGCAGTTCTGTTACCTGTATTAATAATACTGTGTGTAGTTTCTCTGATAAAGGAGGGTCAAATTAACAAGCGTCTTTTTAATACAGCCCATGGTATGGTTCAAACTGCTTACTAAGTACGCAGGAACATCCATAGCAAGCAGGCTATTCAAATGAAAAAGTGCACTCTGGAAGACTGAAGGCTGCAGGAAGAAAAGTGTACATTTACTATTAAAGTCCTAAATCCCTGTAATGGACATCAGGAGACCTCATAACAGGAAGTGTTAGGCTGGGCTCCTATGTCTGAAGTGTTAAGCAGTGGTATCTGCCTAAGCAGTTCTTCCATTTCCCAATTTAAAAACCAAAGCCTAATAATAATAAGCAGCAATAAAATTGCTAAACAATTCAGATTTTCAGTCATGTCCTCAGCTACTCTTGATTTTAGATGCTTGAGTTTTAAAGAGTCAAAGTCAGAAACACAAGAAATTATTATGGTGTGAATACTTGTCCCACTATTAGTTATGTGAATACATTTTATTTAATGGAGTCTAGGTTAACAAATAAGAAGATACTCCTATTTGGTTTCTCCCAGAACAGGAAGAACCTGTATTATTTGCTGTTGGCACTTGGCATACAACACCCAGCTATATTCTGAGAACAACATGCCATCTAATAATTAAATGAAAAATCATGTTGTTTATTGTAGGTCCAATGTTACATATAAATATCATGGAGTGCAGTTTACAAATGTTGTGAAAGGTGGCAGAAAAATGAGATTGATCCATGTAAACTGAGGTAAACTGTAAGACGCACACTGTATCATGTGTGTTCATTAAGTTTGAAGGTGATTTGTGTATTGTTGGACTCCATTCTGAAGACTTGCATTTGCTTATTTTTTAAGTCTATATAAATTCAGTAGAATTGTTCACTTTTTAAATTATAAGTAAAGTCCTGTGGTATTGAAAACTTAATAACTAGTGAAGCAAGTAGGAAAGTTCCAGGGATTGATGTGATCTCTTTTGCAAAATCTGCGTTATCTCCTAGATACGTCTCTTAGTAGTAGAATCTGGCATGGTTTGCAGGGAAATTAATAAACTCTTCTGTTAATGCAGTCATCAGCATTAAGCGATAAGATTTTGTTGTGCTGAAGTGCTACAACAGAATGTTAAGTTTGTAGCTTGATGTTTCACAGAAGGAGGTTCTACAGCTGAAGTTGAGCTACATTATGTCATGTATCAATTCATATATGTGCAAATCGGTTCATATGAATAATGATACAGATTATGCTCAATAATCTTATTAAGCCTTATTAATACAGCTTATGTCTGCCAACTGGTATCATCATGTTTAGTCTCTTCGTGGAACTTCAAACTCCAGTGCAGGTGAAGTAGTGTAGATCTGGTATCAACCACTCCAAACCCATAAGCCTCTACCTCCATGTGCTTATTATAATGCAGGTTTAATCTTCAGAGTGGGGCCTACAGGGTGAAATTGAAATGGACTTAAACTTTCTTTGATCTACAGAACACAGAGAGAAGACAAGCTTCCATTTCTTTGTACCTCCTATTTTCTCTTCTTGTTCTTGCCCTTTTCTTACCCACCCCCTGCATGCCCCTTAGATGATTGGGGTGTTACAGGAACTTCAGATGTGAGAAGGTAGTCTTCCTGAGCAGTGAGTAAAATCTGGGAGAAGCATGGGCAGAAGGAGATTTAAAAAATGCTTAGCTGTACAGAGCCTTCACTTTTCAATTGATACTTGCAGACCTTCTGTGCCTTTACTACTTCACTTTGCCACTGATAGGGGTATTTTTCCTCATCTTTATTAACTGACATTGTAACCTACAAGTGCTTAATTGCTACACACAAGTCTACTTTGTGCAATTCCTTAATTTCTGTCCATATTTTTGCTTTATATACTTGGGTTTTTTGATGTGACTGTGATCTAGCCTCTGTACAAGCAACTCTCGGCTCTCCTTAATACCTCTTGCCTTTCCAATATACAAGACAACAGATTGCTTTTTATAAGCAGAGCTCATAAATTTGTAAGTCTGGGTGAAAATGTGAAAATACAGGGGAATTACTGTTATTATACCAGACTCAGAAATTATCTGTTCTTCTTTCTGTATGTGGATAGTACCAGATACTCTTAGAGACTGTATAGGTTCTACATATCTGCTTTCTTAGTGGATTTTACTCTGATTTCAAACACTNGAAGTGGATCAGAGTTCAGTTTGATCTTGATAGCTTTTGGTGATCTGAAAGCCAAGGTACTTCATTGCTCAATATTTATTTCTGGCTTATCTTAAATGTTGTGTTGTTTTATGTTTTATTAGATACATAATAAATAGAAGACCAGAAGTCATTGATGTTAATTTCCTTATCATACCTAGAATAATGCTTGGTTTAAAAAAAGGGTTCAATTTTTCATACAAAAGTGAGAAAACTGAGAAGTTCTTAAGTAACGTATTATGGAAAAGGCATTAATGAACAGTATTATGGATCTTTGCAACGTCAAGCTGTCAAATTTGATATCTGAATTCAGTAATTTAAAGAAAGGCATTTTAAAAATGTTGACAACTAATACCTGTTTCATAGGTAGAGCTCTAATTTCTTTTATGGAGATTGCCTCATAATTCCCTATAAATAATTCTTCTCAGCTGTTATATCTTTGTTCATTAATGTATTTGCTGATTTATAATGATGCAAACAGGAAGTTTGCATAAATTTTGTCTCAGCTTAGATATCAATTTATTTAATACAGGATGTCATGCCAATGTGGTCCAATTAGTTCCCAGAATGAAGCAATGGGAAAATAATTTTTTTTTTTCAATATCTTAAAAGAATGTAACAAGCTTTTAGATCATTGTATTTTATCACCATGGTTTGCAACAGAACTCAATTTGGCAGAGACTAACTTACATGAAAGACATAACTTTTGGAAAGCTGTGTCATCATCGTTTATGTCACTGTTCCTTCCTATTTCAGGTGATAGAGCTTAAATTGGTAAAATTGTTCAAAAAGGGTATCATATCTCTCTCTTGTATTTGGTCATAAGGTATCAGACATTAGGTTTAAACCATAATAACTTCAGCAGACCCGTCCTCCTGTTTTCCAGGAGCTATGACCACAAATACATGATGACATGTTCTTTGAACAAATATAATTTGTTTTTAAACATTGGTAATGTAGAAAGAATGCTAATAGAATAAAGATTTTGATACATTTATGTGCAGATCTATTTGCTTAGTATCAGTAGTGAGGGTCCCGTTTTACACTCCACAGTTTTACACTCTTCCCTCTATTGGCATATTCCCGGAAACTTGTCTCCTACTTCCTCTCATTACAGAAACTTTGAAACTATTTAGTATTGAGTGCATGGTCCCCAATAAAATTCTGGCCTTGGTAAAAACAGTAGTCCTTAATCATTGTTTTGTATCAGTATCGTTCAGATTTCTTTTTGAGAATTAAAGTAAAATTAGAATTTCTCCTCTGTATGCAATACTTTGCATTTAGTAACACTCAGACTCAATTAGCATTTTGGTACACAGTTACCAGCTGAAGAAAGGTAGATGAAGAAGAAGCAGTGTCGTAACTTGAAATGGATTTCTAAAACTGAACTCTTGTCTACACCCATTATTTCACAAGTTGCCATTATTATAGCAACCATTCTGATTAACCATGTCAGAGACACTGAACATTCTAATGGTCTGTTTTCATACACTAATAACGGGTCACACATGATATTCATGTAGCATTATTGAGTAAGTTTTTCATTTTTCCCTTCACACTGACGAATTACTGGCTTTTCAGAAATAGATTTGTATGCCTTCTGTAACAGTTCTTGGCTTTAGGCTACTGGAGTGCTGGAGATTCCATCATTTGTTATGTTCATGTCCCTCACAGCTCCCGCTGCTAAGCACCACACTCTAAAGCAACCATGCAGCATCTGTTTCCTCCCAGATCATATTGGCCAACCTTACAGGTCATGTTATCTGAGTCTTTGCAACCTTTCTCCATAGAGACGGAGCAGTCTGTTGTTGATCAAGCACTGTGCAGGCTCCAAGGCTTTTCCTGCAATGGGTGTTTTGTGCCAAAATGCAGCTTGAAACGGTGACTGAGCATAGGTAACAGTTTTTGACTTTCAGAATTATCCTACTGATCTGAATGCAAGCAGATAAAACCATATTAGGAATAAAAGGAACGCATTAGGATGGGGCAAGACTGAGTGGAAGAGAAAGAAATGGCTTGACAAGAAATCAGTGAAGAAGGGTACAGAAACTGGAGTCGCTTAACAAGATGATATTCAGGAAAGGAATCTGAGCCATGTTGGATTAGGAAGGCATTGGAAGGAGGGCCTAGAGACCAGTTGGACAAGGAGATTACGTGGGCTGGACAATGATTCTGGCATTGGGAGGGAATTAAATGATTAGAGAAGAAAAGCAGAGTGGGTATATGTTGCAAAACAAGAGGCTGACATTTAGAGCTATGGAGCAAAACAGAGCTAATTGCCTGGAGAAGAAAAAGGCTGAAAAAAGGCAACTTAATGAGGTGTGAGATGGAGTGGGTTGGACCAGAAGCCTGTGGTACCTGGGCTACCAATTTTTGGTAGAGGAAATGGGGGAAACATGGTAGGAGAATTATTTAACAGGGAGTTCGGGCTCAGTTCTTAGAATCCTAGAAACATTTAGGTTGGAAAAGANTAAACTGAATTTCTTGGGGATCTGATGTATATAACTGTACAAATGTGATACCCATCAGGATAGTTGCTTTAATGCTATACAGGCCAGAGTTTTATAAGTTTTAGAAAAAAATGGTGGAAGTTTCTGTATGTATATGGATATACATATGTGTGCATGTGTATATATATATATAAAATACAGAGATTCACAGACACGTTTTCCTTTTTTGGTACAGAAAAAAATTACCTTTTACTTTCATAAGAANTCACCACTAAACCATGTCCCTAAGTGCCACATCTATATTTCATAATCTTTTATACATAGTGTATGTATATATTTTATAATCTTTCATATACCTGAAGAAATGGTAACTTAACCACTTCTCTGGGCAGCCTGTTCCAAAGCTTGACAGCCCTATCAGTTAAGAATGGAAAAAATCTTCCAAGACAATGGATCTAGTTGCTTTCTCCCTCTCTCAAAGCATAACAGAAGGAAAATGCGCTGGTAACTGATTAGGAAGCAACAAGGAAATGTGTGTTGTGAACAGCTGATACTCGTCAAGTGATGAGAAATAGAGAATGCAGTGGAACTGTACAGAAGGTGCAGAAATGGTGAACCTTTAAATTTCATTGAGGAAATCAAGTGACACTTCAGTTCTCAGNTTATTACTAATACTACTATATACTAATATTGCATATTGCTATTAAGATACGCTAATAATAATTTTTGCTACTGATGTATTAATAGTACATCTTACCACTAACAGGACTTCTTAGTCTAACTNTATCAGTTAAGAATGGAAAAAATCTTCCAAGACAATGGATCTAGTTGCTTTCTCCCTCTCTCAAAGCATAACAGAAAGAAAATGCGCTGGTAACTGATTAGGAAGCAACAAGGAAATGTGTGTTGTGAACAGCTGATACTCGTCAAGTGATGAGAAATAGAGAATGCAGTGGAACTGTACAGAAGGTGCAGAAATGGTGAACCTTTAAATTTCATTGAGGAAATCAAGTGACACTTCAGTTCTCAGTGTTGATTAAAGGTTATATAATCATAAGAAAAAAAGACTGGAGGATACCTTCAGAATAATCCAGATGTTCTTTAGCAAAGATGGTATAGAATGAGAGGAGTGAAGAAGGCCAGGGAAATAAGGTTAGTTATTAACATAATAAACCTCTTAATTGCATGGAACGAGCAGGAAGAGATACATTCCTATTATATTGTAGAATAGTAACAAAATGTGTAATTTAAGGAGTAAAATTCAGAAATATGAAAAAGTGGGCTTTTGTTTTATAAGACTAGGATCAATAACAGTAGAGGAAGAGGCAAAAACCAGACCCCTGAAGAATCTCAGGAAAATAGTAAAGTTTTAAAGAAATATGAAGCTTCTCTTCATGAATATATGTAGAAAGAGGCTGCCGGTGTTCNGATTCACAGACACGTTTTCCTTTTTTGGTACAGAAAAAAATTACCTTTTACTTTCATAAGAAAATATAAATAGTGAAGTTTTACCTCATTCTAGCAGAAGGAAGAAAAAAAAATTACTCTTCAGTCTAAAGGAATAAAGTTGCATGTCTCTAAACAACATGAGAAAATTCTCTGTCCCTTCCTACAGAGAGCTACACCCTAAGCCACAGCTGAAAGCTCATCCTCTGTGCCGGCCAGCTAAGGCACAGTTTATAACACAGAGCAGGGTTCTTCGCTCCAGCTCAACAAGACTGAACCCAGACAGTCCATCTTAATGCAGAACATATAAATACAAGATACACAGTTTAAATATGAAGTAAATAATCATCCAAATTACATCATTCCAATTCAAAACTCAGCTGCCAATTGCCCTGTTATCTGAAATGAGAGTGACTTTTTACAACAAGTAAAGACACGTTTCCTTGTTATTATCACAGCTTAGTTAATGTACTGAATGTTCACACGCTAGTTCATTTCACATTAACCTGGTGGGAATAGCGTAAACAGGCAACAGAAGTAACCAAATACTCTATAGACCAAACCTCTAATAGTTGTCTATAACTAAGCAAAAAGAAATATTAACTTAATCCTCCTAATTATGTTTCTAAACTTAGTTGGGCCAAATATGTGACCTTCAGAAACACCTGTGCCCTAATTTTTAAGATTGCTATATATTTCCTTTTGTAATCTGAAATTGTAAATCACAGAGCTTGACTCATATGACTACCTGTGTAAATGAGAAGCAGAGCAATTGTGTTGTCTGGACTGTATTGTTGAAATACCTTCCAGCCCAAGAAACCCTGCAGTCTAGCAGGAAAGGAGGGTGGATAAAATTGCTAAAAGCAGGCAAGAGACCAAGATTTGCAAGTACTGAGTAGCTCTTACAGGCACATTTTGCAAACTTTACTTCAGGCACCACTGAAATTGCTGTTTCTCAGGTGGGTGCTCAACAGGCTCATCTTCTGTGCCATCTCACAGCTTAAAGAAATTGCTCCAATTGCAGGGTGACCTTCACATTTTAAGAAACATATGTATCTGTTTTTTCCAAGGTCTTTTTTTCATAATGGAAATAAGACTTGTGTAGCACAACCATAGCTGGTGCTCTCTCTGCTCTGAGAAGAGAATATCTATGACGAAAAATCACATGTCTGAATTATGTAGGACCTTAGGGAAAGCAGAGCACTGACTCCTACACTGGGTGAAGGAGGGAAGCAAAGTAGTAATTGAAATCTCGGAAGAGACGGTTAAAATGAGCAACAAAAGTCTGGAGAAGGAGGAAAGAGAAAAGGAGGGAGGTCTACAAATGTAATTTATAGTCATATTAGTTTTTCCTTGGAAGTTCTAGAGGTGGATATTAGAACCTCCCATTCACAGTAGCAAGTCTTAGACTGCAAGTTTATTTGATTCAATTGTAGTCACATAAGCAGTACCTCACTGGTTCAAAATAATTTAATTCATGTCCCAAACTTTTTGCACAATAATCCAAACTAACCTTAAGGGTCTCCAAAAATTCTAAATTCGTCATCTGCCTTTTGAACACAAAATGCAATTTCACATACTGCCAATATTTTGAAGATATTTTCACTTGTGCTCTTTGAATTTGCTGCATTTTGGTAAAATAACAAGTCACAAGTGAGCTATTAGAAAAGCAGAGCAAATGTGAGAATAAGGATTAAAACGCTCTGAGGTTTGTTTTAAAGCTACAACTTCTATTCTTCAGAAGTATGATGTTACAGTGTGTATTGTAGAACTTCATTCCATTTCATGCCTCAATTTCTTGGAATCAACCATTTTTTCTGCATTATATTAATGGTATCTTCTAATTTTTTTTGTCAATAGAGCACTGGTAACATTTGTGTCAGGTCGTTAAGAACTGCGTTGGATTCACCATTAAAAATCATTCAGTACCTGACCACTTTTACCCAGTTCTTTCTCTGTACTATAATCCTTATAAAAAAATCAACTTTCCCAACTTAATAAATTTCTGAATAACACCATCTATTGTATTTTATTAATGTTCACTTCAGTCACGTTGTGTAACAACGTTGTGTTTGCCTAGAAAATCAAGTTATTTTTGAGGAAAGCCCAGCTAATCAAATATAATCTTGCCTACTCTGGTTATTCAACACTTCCCTATTTGCTTTAAATTATTGCAGACAATTCAAATTCAGGGGTTTTTCAGACATGAGTAATTTCTGTCCTTTGCCTCCTTTTTACAGTGAGATATTGTATTGCCTGTTCTCAAGTTATATACAGCCCTGACTTGGTTGGAAATATTTCCCACCAAACCAATCTCCCAGTCTTATTCTAGTTTGTTTCAGAATATTGGAGTTAATATTTTCAGTATCTCAGTATTTCTTCTTCAAATACCTATCTCCAAAATCTATATTTTATTTGTTTATATTATACTGGCCATAGGTTGAGGAGTATATTTGGATCAATTTTAGAATAGCAGAGAAAAAAACTCTCTTCCCTTCAAACCATTTTCCCAAGAACAAGGTGAAACTTTGCTGGAGTAGTCAGTGTGGTACTTAGGCACAGAAAGCGACGTGGAACTGAAGCTCCAAAGCGCTCTGAACAGTCCCCGGCAGGTGAGAGCTGCTGCAAGAGCCGCTGGAGCCGTGCAAGGGCCAGGTGTGCCACAGGATGGTGCCACAGCCTCAGCTTTGTCGGGACTCAGCCGCTGGTTACAGCGCTGTGAAAACCCAAGTGCTAAAGGAAATGGTGATACACACCTTATGGACAGCAATGTCTGCATTTGCTGTGCTCTAGACAGATAATTTAATTTCTACAGGTGGGGTATTTTCTTTTTCTGTACACATCTGATCTTCATTCCCAAATCTCACGTATATATTTGGGGAGGCTGTGCACTAAGTACAGGCTTTTTGCAGGTGAAACAGCAGAGCTCTCTTTGTTTTCCTAACTTCGATTTTATGGATTATCTGTAAAACACATTGTGCAGAAATAATTTTAGTAGCCCAACTATTGAGCTATTAATTTACAGATGTCCTTTCATTTGATTTACCAAAGGTGTAATAAATGGGCATATTCCTTCTGTTGTCATAGTGGTTAAACCAGTCTAAGTCACTGTTGGTCTACTTTGGTAACATTTCAGTAGTTATGGGAGAGTGGAAAAGCATATTTGTACAGGACACCTGAGAAACAGATATTCCATTCTTTTCCTGTGGTATGATGAGGTTTTTTTAAATGAAGAAAAAAGAAGTTCCCAAGAATGCCTATATAACTAAGTAAATAGTTGATGTATCTGGAAAGTGATGTGTGAGATAAAATCAAAATGAATTAACATTGTCAGGTGCTTTTTTGTTATCACAGAAATTTATCTTTTGAGCTTAAGAAAAAATTATATCATTAACTTCACTCTAGTAGGAGCCCTGTGTATGATTAAGACATCTCTGTCACTCAGGTGAAAATAGAATTGTTAATAACTCTGTTGCTTATCATCCTGGTTGTGGTATTGCACATTTTTACTTACTTGGTTTATTATGATTTTCAAGCCTTGGAGGCCTTCTGGTCTTGCTTACTCTGTTTTCATTTCTGCAGTGGACCTATGAATGATGAGCTATCACTGGTTTATTCTGACTTTTATTATAGTCTGTTGAAATTTATTCCATCTAGGCAATATTGTGATAAGATGCTGTCATATCAAACTCCCTGATATTTCATCAAACTGTCAAAATGTCATCAATTAAAACACTGTTTTCAATTCTATTCCAGAATTAATGTAAGTATTTCACTTTACTTGGAACAGAATCAGAAAACACAAGTGAGGTTTCAAAGCTTATTACAAAATACCTCATAAAATATGGTAGAAATAGCACAAGTGCATAACAATGGCAAACTGTGGTTTGAGTCCATACACTTAATTATTTTTATTTTTCTAGTTTAATTGTCTAGCTACTCATTTGGAAAAACGCATAAACTTGTTGTTTTACTACTGATTTAGTAGTACTGATTTGAAACATTAGATTTCTCTTGACATTCTGTGTGAATGGTAACTATGGAAGTGAGAAATTATGACCCAGAGTACTGGTTGACAACATTTTGTGACAAGAATTATTGTCTGAATAGCTTTGCAAAATGTCAGCTCCCTTGTGGAATAACACTGCACACCTGATCATGAATTGTTACGGAAATTTCCCTGTTTCACCACCACTGAAAGCAAACCAGCAACATTCCCTTCTCCATGCAGACATTTATTGTAAGGAAGCAATTAAAGATTTCACTCATAACCACAACTTATTACAATAAACAGTTCCTTATCTTTCTCATATCTGTTCTAAGTCTTTGGGGAGGAATTATGTTTGATGATTCTTATAGACTCAAACTTCTATAGGCACAGTTACACCCAAGAAACTCATAAATCTTCATATGCAAATGAACCTATGAAACTGCTCATGACCATAGGGCTCTGTGCTTAACCCACTTTCATCAGAAAGAAATCCCAGTGCCTCACTCCAGAGGTGCTATATTAACTGACAGGAATTCAGGCAGTGGCCTCCAGGTGAAGACAATTAAGCTATCCTACCAGATCTGGAATGTGTTGGGAGCAATTCAGTGATTGGTTATAAAAGAAGGAAGAAAGGAATGTGTCCTGCTTTTCCTTGTCAGGGCTTGCTACCACCCTAGGGATAAGGGAACTGTTTAGTTTCCTCCTGAAGGGGTTAAAAAAATAAAAAAATCAGGTGATCTGAACAACTTAGCCCACTTTCTGTATTGTATATATTCAACAACATTCCTTTTCACTGCTTCTTTCTCTTTTTTTAATTGTGTGGATGAAAAGCAGAAATGATCTGATCTACCTTATCATTTGCCTATAATTTTCTCTGTCCATGTTGGAGGCTAAAGGAAATCAGTGCTTTACCACTGGAATAACAAGGAAACAGTAATTTAAAAAGAAATGCATTTATGTTATGCATTCCCAGGGCAGAGATACAGGTCCAGAGTGGTCACAGATTCTCCCATATTTGGTAACACTGCTGCTGCACACTGAAAATTGAAAACAGAACTTCACAAAGAGGGGAAAAAAATCAGTGGAATTTTAACTACAGCCCTGTGCACTCTGGCACCATGGTAAACCACAAAAAGCACACACAAGTGTGCTTTAATGCATTTTGAACATGTCTTCCTGTGGTCTTTTTGATGTTCAAGATCGTATGGTGCTACTATTTCCTTCTCCTCTTTTCCAATTCATTTCAGTTGTTGTACAGTGGCACTGATGGAAAATCTGTTCCTGCAGCTTGTTCTGATAGAGCCTGTCTTCCCAGAACAGGTTTTGTTCTGGCGGGAGCCAGATTCAGAAACCCAGACTGAAGCTCAGTACAGTAGATTTGACTTTCAGATATCAAAACTAGAAAAGGAAAAAAAATAGTAATTCTTTGTAGTGTCTGTTCATAAACTGGGAACACACCCTGCTACAGAATGTGTTTGCTAAAAATTAAATTTCAGGAGAGGATTACAGAAGTTCATGGGAGAGGAATTCACTGAGAATTATTAGATTCAGAAGTCATGTTTAGCTCAGGAAGTTTCTCAGCTGCAAATGGCTGGAAGCGCAGAAAAATATTCCTGTCCAGTGTTTCATATGTTTCTTAAGCATCCATTCATGGCTATTAGGAGAAGCAAGACACTGGGTCTGCTGGACTCTTGGTCTTACCCAGCCTGGTCATTCTTATTTTGAAGCCTTACCTACATATAGTCTATGTGCTCAGGTTTTTACTCCTGAAAAATCCTTGCCTGAGAGATAAAGTACCAGAGATCATTAAAAAGCCCATATAATATTGAGATTAATCCATAGCTTAATACGTTTCTTTCATTAATGCCTTTACTTTTGAGTATGTTAGGTCTCACACGTTGGAGTCTCTAAGATTAGGACCTGATCTTGAATGTTTATGTCTTTCACTGTTACATACTTGCTACACTGTGATAAATAATGTTATTTAAAAAAGGCTTTCTATTCTACAGTGCCTTTCGATATGTGAGTATGAAAGAAAAATATGGATATCTGTTATTAGTCTCCTTTTGAGGCATTAACTGTGTATGTCTATATTCTGAGCATAGCGATACATAACTTTGAAGACAAGATAGCTGTTTCTTGTACAGTACATGTACCATGTGACCATAAAAAGCAGCACATATTTCTCCCTTTTATTTCCTTTCCAACTTCTACTCATCAGAGAAAATTTTTGTTTCTGATTTTTACCAGTCTTGTCGAACTTCTGCATATCTCCTACCTTTGAAGTCCCTTAATACTATCTCTGAGGATTTTCTTTTAGCTTTCCAGCTTGAGCCCTGCAAGACCATTCTCTGACAGACCTTTTGATGTTTTAGTAGGTCACTGACATACAGCTTTTACCTGCCATCAGACTTCAAAGCCTGTAATGTTTGGCAGCCAAGCCTGTCTCGGGGATTTTTCTGTTGGTTGGGAGAAGTTACTGAAATTAGATGGCAAATGCTCCAGCAGCACTGGAGTCACATTCCTACGCTAAAGAAGATTGCCAGTGTGGCTTTGTTGATTATATGCTGCTTCGTGGCTGCATCTGGCACTGGAGGCTCTCAGTCTGAAGAGAGCAGTCTCCAAAGCTGTTCCACAGGACAGGGTCAGGGTGACAAGGAAGGAACCAGCCCTGATTTGTGGCCTGCCTTTGGTAAAGTCCTCAGGTTCTAGAAGAACAGAATTGTCATCTCTGTAGGCTTTTACCTGCTGGGACTGCTCTTCCAAGAGCAGCTGTCAGCAGTGTCTGCCAAGGAAAAGGACTCCACCTGCAGTCATTCTGCCCTGACACAAGGCTAAGTCTCCTCACAGAGGCATCCCATCTTAAGTGGGACCTCATCTTTATGAATCATGGGGCAAGCAGGGGACTCACAGGGCATCCCCATGTGTTCCTACCTTCCTACCAAGACAATTTATTCAGGAGAAAGATGAGGAGGGTCTGCTGTCCGAGTGCATTCTGCCGTAGCTCAGGCAGTATCTGCAGCCTTTCAGTTCACTAGATTTGCAAACCTACCAACTTGGATTTCTCATTCTTGCTGTTATCAAACACAATACCATGCTGCTAACATGCCAATGAACCAGTCATAACTTGGACACAAACAAGCAGGGTTATTTGTGTTTGATACTGCAGTCTTCTAGTTATACATAGTTTGGATTTCTCATTAAAACTACTGATTTGTAAATAATATTTGCTAAAAATAAACTCCTTCTGAATAGCTATCAGTAAATGCAAGCCTTTTATGGCTATTCTCAGAATAAAATGCTAAAATACTGTGATTTTCAATGCAGTGAATTGTATTCTATATTTTTATGCCATATACATAATCCAAGGTAACGCATCTTTATACATTTTCTCAGCCTATATCTGTAAGTACCATGTTGGATTATTTTTCAACATGGCAAGATGATAGAAATAGATCAGTCCTATTAATTTAATCCTTTTGTGATTAGTATAATATTTCAAAAGATATGCTGCATTTTTAGATTCAATGTTATTTTCTCAGGTATATATATGCACACATTAAATAATAATGGTCCTGATTTTGTACATGTTATTCAATAGAGAGTTTCTGAAAGAGCAGAAAGCATGGCTTCCATTGCACAAGAAAATGTTAAATAATATTAAACAACATGTTGTATAAAACAAGTCCAGAGTCTGTTCTCACGTCTGTTATTCAAATATTATATTGCCATAGCATCTGCTGTCTTGCAGCTAATCAGATTCATCACTATTATTTAAAGCAAAAACAGGAAACAAAACAAAACAGACAGACTACTGTTGGTGTTGGATTAGGAATTTTTGGGACAAGTCCAGTGAGAGACTGATGAAGTATAGCACTTGGTGTCTCAGCCCATGGCCTACAGGTAATTCTGCATTAGGCACCTACACTCCCTGTATTGTGAACAGGAAGATTTAGGAGCCTCATTATAGGACAGCTGAACAACCTGTGCCCTGAGCAAAGAGCAGTTAAGGTCAGTAGGAAATCCCCTTCAGGAATTCAGGTGCTGCACCAAGGCTGACAGCCACTCAGGAATTGCCCTTGGGACCAGGCATCTACAATTGTTCCATCAGAAACTGCACAGAGTTCACTATTTTTACTGAAGCTTTTGTACAGTAGTTCAGGGATCAGCAAACTCAGAGGTACGTCAGAGGCATTTAGTATCTTGTCTTTAAGGGGCCCATGCCTGTGTCTTTTCTATATTTCTATTTACTTACACGAGATCTGTTCACATGTGCGAGTCTCACAACTGCATGGCAGATGTTTCTTTCCTCTGTTTGTAATTACATCACTTGAGTGAAGATCCAGTATTTTGAAAGAAAGGAAATACTGGTGGGTGGAAAAGGTCACTTGGAGTAGAAATTCTCCTCCCAGAAGCTCTGTCTGAAACTCATATTCATAATCAAGAAGCATCCATGATTGTCATTGACAGAAGTGACCATATTTTTGTAGCCTAGAAATACCACCCACAAATTAACACAAATTGTTATGCAGGACTAGGAGTAGAGCCCTCTCCTTATGCTAGTCTAGAGACACGCCACAGAATTCTCATGACAATATTGCCACAGGAGACTGATCTGCATTCACTGACACAGAAGACACTGGCAATAACACTGTACTTTCAAAACATACGAACATCATAATCACTCTAGCAACTTCATTGAACAATATTATACCCTCTAGCATCTATACCCACACCAGTGTTCAGTAAAGTGTAATGTCATTTTAAAGACCTCCCTTAATGCGGGTGATTAAAACTACTGTATCAAAGCAGACTGTAATACTTAATTTGGTAAGAAGATGTTAGAACTTGACCGAGATATTCAGGTTACAAAGTCCAGGATGAAAACTACTGAATGAGCTCCTTGTACAAAAAATACTTCCTCAGGTAATGTGACCAGCATAGGAAATTCAGTAAAGCTTGAGATCTAGCCATTATAGCTGGATTATGTTTTTCTAGCCTTGCTAATATTATGGTCAGATGCTGCTTTTGTAGTTAGAAAGAAGAGTAATCACATAGCTCTACTTTAGCATAGAGCTTCATAATGAGCTTTAGTAAAGGGTAAAGTATATCTTGCTCTGCGGCGATGAGAATAAACTTTATTTCCCAGTCCTTTTGAGTCCTGAAGTACTAAATAGTGCCCAGTAGTAATGCACAGGAGAATGCAGTTCATCACCTTTCTCTCACTGTATCCAAGCACCCAGCTCCAGCTGCAGTTCAGATAGATTTGTAACAGCACACAAGCACAACAGTTCAATTTCACCATGATTAGCTCAGTTGTCCTTACCCGCCAATATTGACCAGCTTTATGCTTTAACTACACTCATTAAACAGTGTTCACTTGTTCACAGCAAACATACATCGTTGTATCTCAAACACATGTATTGTCATAAAAACTGAATCTGAAACAGCTTCTTCCTGAACAAACTGCGTAACAGCCAAGGTATCAGCAGTGCTGGTCTTTAGCTGAATCTCTCTTTTATTTGTCTGGGCTCCAACATAAAAATATGATCTCTGGCAACAAAACTGCATATGGAAGCCAAGTAGAGCCTTGCACAGAAAACCCTGAGCCGCAATGAGAAAAACCATTCCGGGTTCCCCTTCAGCCGGTTGTGAGGTTACAGCTCCCTGGCCCATCACAAACGAGTGCACTCGGGTTTGCCACCTTCGAGGCAGGCTGTACTCACTCTCTTGGCAAAATGATCAGAGTGAACTGCTAGACCTTTAACCATAGGGGTTCTTTTAACCTAGATCATTTTGTCAGGGCTGGATTTAAACAATCATAACACAACATCAGAGGCAGGAGAAGGAAGGAAGAGGCAAAAGCATAGATCTGGAAGTAGAAACCACTTAAAATCACATGTAGTACAGTTGATTGCTGCTGGAGGAACTTACGTGCTCTCCCAACCTGAAATACACTGTTCTCCCTTGCAGAGAACTATTGTTAGAGGAAAAATGGAATGTATGTTTAAAATAGTTCTGAAACTACTGAGGATTAGGGGTTTATTTGCTACATTCGAATTGACTTACTGTTGTGTTAATAATTAGTCAAATTTGGGGGAAGGAAAAGTTTCTAGCCACACCTTTTTTTTAACCTGATTTATCAAATTCTTTTTGTACTAAACACTGTCAAGAACATGCAAATTAATTTTTGCTTTGAGGCTGAGAGCAGCAATAGCCAGCGCTTGCAGAAGGACCTTGCGTGCTCCAGAGCAGAGAGACAGAAACCCAGTGACAGCAGGAGTCCCTGCAGCACCCCGCAGGCCTGCTGTCCTGAGGGCTCCCAGAAACTGGGTAACGCTGTCTCTGTGGCCCATAATCGACTTCCAACCCTTCATTCACAAGCCCCTTCTCCCGCGAGGCAAATCCAGCACTGACAGCCCCGCTTACCCCGTCTGGCAGCTGCAGCCCTGCTGCCCAGAGCACATCAGACCAAGAGCCGCCCGGCCGCCAGCCTTTGGCAAGATACCACCTCCGAGGAGCTCCCAGCCAAACCTCCTGTTTCCTGTAGAAACAGGCTGTTTCTCTGCTAACCCTTAATTGTTGTGCTTTCTCTGCCTTAAGTCCTGCTGGTACCGGTAGGGCAGGTGGGGCTAACTGAGCCGGGGTGGTAGCTTCAGGCCTCCTGGCTCCCACAGCAGCAGGTCGCCGTGCCGTAATTACTGTTGGTTAATTGCGTGTTTGGCAAGCTGCGAACGTTCTGGAAGTTGTTCCCTTCGTGCAGTCTTCCCTTTCATTCCTCACCACCCACTGTTCTTGGCAACTGCTAGTTAAGGTGGAAGTTTCTTAAGAAACTGCTTGTTAAAAATTTGGAAATGGGGTGCTGTAGATGCCAGTGGCAATCCTTTTCCCTGCAGGATTAGCCAATGGAGTTGTTCTGTGTCCAGTTGCATTCCTCTCATTGTGCTTTCGGCTTTGCATAATTTTTGAGGAGCAGTTTAGGATATTATGTAGCTCATCCTGAGCAGGGCAGGATGCCATATAAAAGAGGGAAGACCAGGGAATGAGTTTTAAATTAGGTCAGTTGATATAACTGAAAAGAAAAAGTCAACAGTTTGGGGCATCAGGTGTGATAAAAACTGCTCTGCATTTAGCTAAAAAACAGCTAGGTCACCTGAGAGAAAAAACAGATAATAATTGTGAAAGAGAGATTAGTGGAGAAGAGGGCTATTAATTAGCAAGGGGAGAGGCGATTGAGTGAATATCTCCCATAGAAAGAGACCTCATTCATCACATTAAAAAGTATGGAGGGATTATCTTGGGGGTGAATTAAAATGAGCCATTAAATAAAAATTTCATTATTTAATACATGGTAAAGCTATGAATTTCATTTCCCTTGCTCATCTTTGTGGTCTGCCTTGAAGACTAGTACTGAGAAGAGAGAGATGGCTGATCCCTGTGCGAGTGGCACGTCTGCAGGAGATGGGGTGCTCCTGTTCTCTATCAGTTGGCTCTGCAGGTTCATACCAGTCCACAGTGGCTGCTGCAGTTTCACCCACAGAGCTCCCCTAAGGGCATCTGCTGCACTGACTGAAATGTAGGGTGTTCTAGGAAGTGTGCATGAATCTTATATCTTGTTGGGTTCTCAAGTAGGTGGGTGGTATTCATTACAACCAAATCTTGTGAGAGAAAAAATAAATTCTTTTATAAACCATCAGTAGATGCAATAGGGCCAAGGGAACAGTTTTCTGAGTTTTCTAAGACTTTAAACAAATAACTTTCAGGTTTGAGTTCTGGCTGTTCTTCAACAACAATTCACTTAAAATATAGCAGTGGGCAGGTTTTATTTTACTAAAAGTGTCACATTATTTCCTTTAACAGAAGCTGAGACTTGAATGGTGTTCTGATATACAGATTATGTTTGCCTTTTGCAGGAACCTGCATATAAATTCTTGAAAAGAAATGGTTTATGGAAATATTTCTTGAGAGCAGAATTCTGCTTGTTGAAATGCAAGTAGAAGGTAGAAACTTCTACCAAGTTACCTCTCTAAGTAATTAGTTAAAAATTATTTAAAGTGATGCTCAGCATGGGGCCAGAGCTGGGCTTTTTGCTGTTGCTTCCCTTGCAGATGTGGTAGGTAACAATAGTAGCAGCTATTCAGCTCTGTACTGAATGCTTGTTGCTTGCAGTAAGCTATCTTCTTATAATTTATGTCTTCCAACTAGTCTAGAATATCTGGCACTTCTACACATAGTTAGAATAGAGACAGCATTTTGAAACTGATTTCTTAAGTTAGTTTCCCAGTTCTAGTTACATTAATGCTGCTATCTAGAAATATTTCTTCTGCAAACAGTGATTGGAGGCTACAATGTAGAGCAGTTTTCATCAGGCAGGTATTTCTTTGGATTTCAAAGGGACTTTGGTGTGAGTAAAGTAAGAAGGAGGAAACAGGGACTTGGAGTTTGGGGTTTTTGTTGGTTTGTCTTTTTTAATTGTAACAGAGATATGCTATAGCTTTTATTTCACTGTGTACACATGCTCTATAAGGAAAAAAAAAAAACATGTCAAAAGAATCATAGAAGTGGCTCTTACGGAGCTGGACATTTCAGTGGCTCCTCTCATGGAAATTCAGCATTTTTAATGAAAACAAATTCAATTTTCATGTCTCTTCTTGAGGATTACATTGTTGAGACCCTGGCCTCTCATTTCCCCAGTCTTCACTATTTGCCTAATAATTTGCCTAATAGTTCATTCCTAGTAAACTATGATAGTTGGATCCAGTGCAGAAAAAAAAAAAATTACTTTAAGCAACCTTTTACTTGCTCAACTTCTGTCACTGCCCTGAAGCCTGCATTAGTGATGCTGCAGACTATACTTGGCTAAAGAGGAGTGTTTGCCCTGTGGACTAGTAAAGGGTGACCAACACACAGCAGCTGTCAGACCCTTAATCCTCTTTCCAGTTTATCTGCTGCAGCAAAAGTTGAAAGCTGTGATGTAGACCTGGCCTTTTATGCAAGACATATTGAAGGTAGAGCTATTATTTCCATTTCTCTTTCATGTAATATTTTCCAAGGCAGTTTAGGAGGTAATCAACATTGTATAGTCTGAGAGATGGTTGCAGCTGTTTTGCTAGATTTGATTCAGGGGGAGTGCAGATGATCTGTATTCAATTTGGCAGCCAGACTGAAAATGGGGAGGAAAAAAAGCTCTGAACAATGAAAATGCAAAAGGACAATTGTTTGTTGTTTTACTTTGAGGAAAACCCAAAACTTCACTTAACATTCCCATAATGTGGGCATGTGGGCTCAAATCCTTTTTTCAAAAGATGTTTGAAGCTAGGCCTCCCACAATGTAGAACACTTTTATGTTTTAAATCAAAAGTAACGGAAAAAAATATTTCAAAAGCATAAAAACATGTAATCCTAGTATTTCTATTTCTTTGTCACTTTCAATTTGACCTCTAGAACAGATTTCTTTTTTTTTTTAGATAAACAATTCACCAATGAATTTGCTGAACTCTTATATGGACCCAGGTTAACTTATGTGGGAGCTGACATGAGAGAGACAAGACTATGGAGGGGTTGGAGCACAATGAAGGGTATATCTGCTTCAGTAGAGTATATATGTACTTGGAAAAGCTGAGTTTATTTCTCCTAGCATTTTCTAAAATGTGCCTGGGAATGGTGTAATTATGGCAAGATAAAGTCACTTCTATCTTCAAAAAGAGGGTATGTAAGGAAGAGAGACTCTGCTGTAGCTATAGGCTTTTCTTTTGAACAAAGGTTTGGCTCACCAAAAAGTATCCATTGCTTTGTAGTCTATCTATTGATAAGTATAGGTGGAATTTCTTGTTTATCTTTTTTTTTTTTTGCTATTGAACACTTATCTAATGGTTTCAATGGCTTTTCCCACAATAAACCTTTCTTTTTCTGATGATGTGATTGTTGATTGTGCTATTTAACCCACATTCCCTACCATACTTCCTTGCTTTCACATTAAATTAGTTTACAATTGTTTACCCTGGCCTGATTTTGACACTTGCAGTATCAATTACCTGAATGATCAAAATCCTTTTGAAGGTTAGAGTATTGTTTTCTTTTTTACTTTTTTCCCCATGTTTAGAAGACTTGAAGAATTTATAACACTTATTTATAACACTGGATTTCTAAATTTACATCACATTTTATTTAGAATTTTTCAAGGTGAAGAGAAGTTATTGAACAGTGATTAACATTGACACTAGAAATAAGAAATGTCACAACTTGTTTTAATTTAGTTGTTTAGTTTCAAGCTTTATGAATTCCAAAAGAAATTGAATAAAATTCTTCCAGTAGAATAAATAATGGCAAATATGGAGAGGAAGGATGAACCAAGGAGAAGGTTGGTGCTCTAACACAAAATCCTGCATGGGAGCGGCTGGGGAAGGAGGCTGGAGCAAGGATGGGGAAATTGAAGACGTAAAGCCTGAAACTGCTAGTGTCGAGGAACTGGGCTAGGAATTAAATGCTGAGGGCTTTGATACATTATTGAAAGTAAGTCCCATTCCAGAGCTTGGGCACTGGCTCTAAGATTGCTGAATTTAAATGGCCTCTTAATAGCGAGAAACGAAGTGTGGGTTTGTAGTCCTGCTTCTAGAAGATGGAAAAACTACTGCTACCATCAATCACTGTGAGATGATGTAAGAGAAGTCTGTACTCAGGTCTAAAGGTCGTGGTGTTGCTAGGAACTGAGCTTCTGTATGATGATGCAAAGTTCTTCTTTTGCAACTTCTCTTTCCTCTTAACCAGAAAAAGTGCATATATCTGCACATGCAACTAAATTCAGAAGCTAAATTATCCCAAAATTTGGGCTGTCTGGGTAGCTGAATCCACTCCAATGCTGGGGATATAGTCTGACGTTATGTATTAATTTTGTTACTGCTTTCATTTTCATTAAGTAGCCAACAGAGCTCATCCAGGAAAAAAGTGGGCTGAGTATAATAGAAAGTGTGTGTATGTGTGCATGCACACGTTATTCACTCATAACAATACTGGTTTTTGTAGAGTTAATTATAAACTGGATCCAGGAATACAAAGCATGGGAGGTTCAGCATGAGAAACGTATTCTGTGCTTTGCCACGGTGTTTGCGTTTCTTGTTGGCCAAGTCACTGCCTGTTTGCTAAATACCAGGCAGCCTGAATCTNGCCTGCCCTCCGCCCGCCAGCGACGTGGCCCCTTTTTCCCTTTCTTTCTTTCTTTTTTTTTTTTTCTTTCTTCCCCTCCCTACCGGGAAGATTGTGCTGGGAGAGCAAATTTTTGAAATATCTGGCGCTTTAGTTTTTTTATCTTTTTTCCGTCGGGACGGGCGATGGCTTGCTGTGAGCCAAAGGAGTCTGGAGGCGTTTATAGCAAAGCTGGTGGATGCTTTTCGTTTTCAAAGCCAGAGTCTCCTGAAGAAATATGAAACACTTCTCAGTAATGAAAGGCATGTGTTCTGGGAGAGAAACGTTCCCCATCTGCCTTGTAACACAGGAGGAACGGACGTAAGGGCTAATATTTATGAGTAAAAGGTGCCTCTTGTGCTAAGTTGCTCAGTTTTGGTTTTCACAAGTTTTTCCCGCTTAGAAACACTTGTCATCACTTTTATAATTTTCGAAGTGGTGGCATTATTGTACTGCTTGTACAAGAAAAGGCAGCATTTCTAAAATAACACAGCTTTAAAAGCATGGACTTGCCACTGGAACAGGTCTAACACATCGTGCTACTTAAAAAGTTGACTCTGAAGCTGGCCAGACTTAAAAGAGGCATGCCTTTTAAATAATATGAAAATCTTTCTCGATATAAACAGATATCACACTTGTTGAGAGAAGGTTATGTGTCTTGTTTTGCCTTAATTGCAAGATAGAATTGCAAAGTAGCTTTGTAGCCATGAGAATTATATGTGGGAACAGAAGAAACTTGCTTAAACACTATGTTTAGTGTAAACCTCACTTCAATCTACTTGAGGTGTTTCGAATTGCTTAATTATCTGCATTATTTGTATAGTGTCATGAGTGCTCTTATGTGTACGGACTTTAAGCAGTAAACAGAAATTAGAGCAGTTAATTTGTGTTAAATTCTGAAGTTTTTTTCCCTCTCTCCCAGCACACACTCCCTGGAAGGCCTGCACGTTAATTACAAAAACAACTGCTTTGACCACGTTTCCTCTGATATTTTTAAACTGCAAACAGAAATAAAGCAGAAATAATGGAAAAATAATTGAAGTACATTAGACTAATGCCTATTGAAATTCACAGTGGGAGTGTTCAAAGTGGTAAAGGTGCTACTACTTCAGTCGGTCTAACCAAATACAAACATAGGCAGAAGAAGCCATTTCAACCTGTATTTTTTACTTCATAGTAACTTTTATTTTTAGGTAAAGTAATTGAATTTGAAGGTTTGCTGCAGATGTGTCTGCAACCCACATTAGCTTTTTAGCTGTTGTGTTCCAATTTGGGTTTTGGGGGTTTTTTTCCCCTGTGTGTTTACACTATGGTGTAAATACTGAGAATTTCTCCTGGTGTTGAGAGAACAACAGCAGGCGTTGTGGGAGTTGCTGGAAGTGTACCTGACTCTGCCACCTGCAGTTTGCTTTGAAATGAATCGCTTAACCTGACATGGCAAAGTTTTCAGTAGCTTTCTGGTTTGTTTTTTTTTTCTAAAGGAAAGGAATGCAGGTAGTTTCTTAGTTTATACTCCCCCAAATTTGTGCCTTTTTATGGTGGAACTTCCAGAGCAGAGCAACATCACTCAAGATAAGCGCGCTGGGACTTGCAGATAAACTTTGATACTGAAATATTTTTTCATTCTCTTCATTTTTCTTTTGATTGTCTTTCATGTTCATAGATAACAGGCTGAAAAGCCCACGTAAGTTCTTTGAGCATGTTTTCCTTTCTAAGACAAACTGTGATAGGCCATGGTTTCTTGCTGGGCACACTGCATGAAAAAATTCATCCNTAAAAGCAAAGCCTGTTTGCTAAATACCACGCAGCCTGAATCTGGACTTCTCCTCCCTTTTGGAGCTGGTTGCGTGCACAGCAGTTGCTGAAGTGCGGCCCCTCTCCCTCTCCCTCTCCCTCNACTGTGATAGGCCATGGTTTCTTGCTGGGCACACTGCATGAAAAAATTCATCCTATCAGATCAGGGCTGTGTTTTACCTTAAGAGACAGGATGCTGAATGCAGCTTGGTGGTTCCTGCAAGAGGGGATGTTGATCATAGTCTGTATCATGTCAAGTGTATTTGCAATTGTATGCAGTTGAATTGACATTTCATGGTAAAGAATAGATCTTGGTAAATGTAGAGAGTGCAATTTCTAAATTTTCATGGAAGAAACTTTTCTNCTGGCGCTTTAGTTTTTTTATCTTTTTTCCGTCGGGACGGGCGATGGCTTGCTGTGAGCCAAAGGAGTCTGGAGGCGTTTATAGCAAAGCTGGTGGATGCTTTTCGTTTTCAAAGCCAGAGTCTCCTGAAGAAATATGAAACACTTCTCAGTAATGAAAGGCATGTGTTCTGGGAGAGAAACGTTCCCCATCTGCCTTGTAACACAGGAGGAACGGACGTAAGGGCTAATATTTATGAGTAAAAGGTGCCTCTTGTGCTAAGTTGCTCAGTTTTGGTTTTCACAAGTTTTTCCCGCTTAGAAACACTTGTCATCACTTTTATAATTTTCGAAGTGGTGGCATTATTGTACTGCTTGTACAAGAAAAGGCAGCATTTCTAAAATAACACAGCTTTAAAAGCATGGACTTGCCACTGGAACAGGTCTAACACATCGTGCTACTTAAAAAGTTGACTCTGAAGCTGGCCAGACTTAAAAGAGGCATGCCTTTTAAATAATATGAAAATCTTTCTCGATATAAACAGATATCACACTTGTTGAGAGAAGGTTATGTGTCTTGTTTTGCCTTAATTGCAAGATAGAATTGCAAAGTAGCTTTGTAGCCATGAGAATTATATGTGGGAACAGAAGAAACTTGCTTAAACACTATGTTTAGTGTAAACCTCACTTCAATCTACTTGAGGTGTTTCGAATTGCTTAATTATCTGCATTATTTGTATAGTGTCATGAGTGCTCTTATGTGTACGGACTTTAAGCAGTAAACAGAAATTAGAGCAGTTAATTTGTGTTAAATTCTGAAGTTTTTTTCCCTCTCTCCCAGCACACACTCCCTGGAAGGCCTGCACGTTAATTACAAAAACAACTGCTTTGACCACGTTTCCTCTGATATTTTTAAACTGCAAACAGAAATAAAGCAGAAATAATGGAAAAATAATTGAAGTACATTAGACTAATGCCTATTGAAATTCACAGTGGGAGTGTTCAAAGTGGTAAAGGTGCTACTACTTCAGTCGGTCTAACCAAATACAAACATAGGCAGAAGAAGCCATTTCAACCTGTAATTTTTACTTCATAGTAACTTTTATTTTTAGGTAAAGTAATTGAATTTGAAGGTTTGCTGCAGATGTGTCTGCAACCCACATTAGCTTTTTAGCTGTTGTGTTCCAATTTGGGTTTTGGGGGTTTTTTTCCCCTGTGTGTTTACACTATGGTGTAAATACTGAGAATTTCTCCTGGTGTTGAGAGAACAACAGCAGGCGTTGTGGGAGTTGCTGGAAGTGTACCTGACTCTGCCACCTGCAGTTTGCTTTGAAATGAATCGCTTAACCTGACATGGCAAAGTTTTCAGTAGCTTTCTGGTTTGTTTTTTTTTTCTAAAGGAAAGGAATGCAGGTAGTTTCTTAGTTTATACTCCCCCAAATTTGTGCCTTTTTATGGTGGAACTTCCAGAGCAGAGCAACATCACTCAAGATAAGCGCGCTGGGACTTGCAGATAAACTTTGATACTGAAATATTTTTTCATTCTCTTCATTTTTCTTTTGATTGTCTTTCATGTTCATAGATAACAGGCTGAAAAGCCCACGTAAGTTCTTTGAGCATGTTTTCCTTTCTAAGACAAACTGTGATAGGCCATGGTTTCTTGCTGGGCACACTGCATGAAAAAATTCATCCTATCAGATCAGGGCTGTGTTTTACCTTAAGAGACAGGATGCTGAATGCAGCTTGGTGGTTCCTGCAAGAGGGGATGTTGATCATAGTCTGTATCATGTCAAGTGTATTTGCAATTGTATGCAGTTGAATTGACATTTCATGGTAAAGAATAGATCTTGGTAAATGTAGAGAGTGCAATTTCTAAATTTTCATGGAAGAAACTTTTCTCATTAAATAAGCATGCATCATGATTAGCTTTTGAAATAATTTTGGCACGCCGTTGATTTTTTTTTTATGCAGCAATCTATCTGTTGTACAAATTTAAATAACTTCAAATAGCTAAAGCCTTTATAGTACTCAGTTTAGCATTTTTATGTAAAGCAGTATCATCTTGAAAGAAGTTTTGGATCTTGTTGGTACAAAAGTATTGCTTCACATATATTTCTTTACTAATCAGCGTTTTTCCTTCTCTTCCACCTCCTTCCCCCCTCCCCAATTTTGAAGGGTTTCACCTTTGGCTTGTCCAATGGACATCAAGTGACAGCGAGTGTTGACTGCGGAGCTCTACAGGCACAGCGGCTGCTGGGATGTTGCGGCAGAACGGTGGAAGTAACAAGCGTGGTTTGGGATTAGCCCGGCTGTCTACCTCCAACTTCTTCGCCATCTCGAGTTCAGGGAACTGGGGAATGGGGCGCAGCACCAAGAGCAGCTCTCTGAGCAGCATCAGCTCCAACTCTGACTGCTATGATAATCCTGTTGTGGATCCTGAGTATATCATGCAACTGGTGAATGATGTCAGGAAATTTGCAGATGTCCTACTCTATTTGAAGGAAGCCTTTCTTTCAGAAGGTGTGTCAGTTGTTCTTAATTCTTAGATTTTCTGAAACTCTTAACAACTCTATTTGTATGTTTTAATTAGTGTTTGCTGTGGTTGTTTCCCTCTGCCCTTTACCTTCACCGTTTATCCTCCCTTCCTCTTCCCTCCCCACCCCCAGCATGATGATTACGGGAAGTGATGGTTTTTAGTTTGGGTTCTGCATTTCCTCACCAGAGCAGTGCAATCTGTTTCATAATCATGACAAGGGAAAATAAGCTTCTAGCAGGCTGTCTAGGCTGATGCTTGAATTTGTGAGACCATCAATTGATTAGTTTTTTAACCACTTGAATGTTTTTTGTAATTCCAAACAATTCTATTACTATTTTGCTTTTGTTTCAGTTTTCTAGGCTGATTTATTTTTTTAAAGTCTTCCACAATAGTAGTTTGAGTTTTAAGGCAGGGTATAACTACACTGTCTTCCTTTGCAAGAGAAGTATTTACCGTCTTCTGCCAGCAGGTGGAAACTGCAAATTTTCTTGCTTGCGAGAGGTGTGCGTTATTTTGTCCCTGTTCCTTTCGGGGAAATACCATTAGTTCAGTTTTGGTCATCAGCAGGAAAGCTTTTATCTAAATCTTGTGAGATTAATAACTGAAATGACAGCCAGAGCAGTTTTGTATAAATGTCCTGAGTGCTGAACATTTGCAGTCACCTCTGTGTTCAAGTGAGTGTGCACATGGCTGAAATACTGCTGCTAAAATGTGTGTGAACAGTTCTTAAAAGAGCAATAATTTGACACTAGTGATCACTTTGTGTCCTCGTATTTTTTGCTGAGCACACAGGATGAGCAGAGTTGTTTGTGAGGTTGGGTGTCTGGTGCCTACTGAGAGTGAAATAGGCATCCTGTGGGAAAGGACTATCAAACCACTGAAATGTTCCCGTTGCCATGCAGCAGTAGTTAATTACTTGTCGCTTTAAAATTTTGAGCTCAAAAGATCAAAAAAAACTAACAGGGAAAACAGGAGTTGTCATTTTATAATATGATATAGAATTAATTTGTGAGTGTTGTCCATTTAAAGGATTTGTAATTTATAAAGGAAAGATGTTTCTCTTCCATAGTTGGAAGTGTTCTTTTTGGCCTTTGTCCCCATAATACAGTGAGCTCTGTAATGCTGGCCTTGCTTACTGCTGGAGACAACCTCCTGGAAGCTGCATAGTTTGGTTTGCGTTTTCTAATGTTTGGCAAATGTTCACAATTGTCTGTCTGAAAACAAAAACTTACTAAGGTGGTTGAACAGACTTCTTGCACACCACATTCTGGCTTGTAATGCTTGCAGCTTATCACTGTCCTGAAATGAATTACATTAATTGTTCAAAGATGGAATCGGTTGCAGGGATAAGAAATTATTTTTCTTCCTTTTTGGAAGGATTGCATCGAGTGTTTATATTTGCTGGGTAAGCATGGCTAGAGACTGCTGTAGGTCTTTCAGCTTCTAGCCAGTGTTCCCTCAGCTTCTGCATCAACTGTTTGTTTTTGTGTTGCCTCTCTGGCAGATTTGTCTAAAATCCTGATGCACCGTAGCTTCAGGCTTGGCCGTGTGGCTCCCAGTTGGCCGTGTGGCTCCCAGTTGGCCATGTGGCTCACAGTTGTCCCCTTTCTGCTGCTGGGGTCCTGCAGTGGTTGGCAGCTGGTTGCCAAGGGTGTGTCCCTTCAGTGTCACACTGACTGATGCTTGTATTCCCTGTTTGTGGTATCTGAGCTATCATGGAAGAGCCCAGAAGTTACCACCTGTGATTCACTTAACATTCCTCTGATGTAGTGACCCAATCTTGGATGACATATCTAAGAGATTTTGGGTTATAACATGTGTTTGTGTCAAAACTAGAACATAAGTGCCTTGGGATTACAGACTTGAAATGTGTTTTGTTACAGTACCAATGCAAGTTGATTTGTCACATGAAGAATAAGTTGAAAACTCTTGAGGGGAGTATTAGGTCAATGAAACGTTCCACAGATTTCAAGGCTACTTCTCTTTGCATTCCTTTGCTAATATGGTTTAATTTCTTACAGTAGACTCATTGTCATAATGCTGAATGAATTTTTGATACCCTTCAACAAAGGGAAGCCTAAACCAACAACCGACCAACCAAAGCACCCCAAACCAGCAAACAAAACGCTCTGAATGAAACTGCAGAGTTTAAAAGTTTGACAGCTGTTTGGACATGAGGGAGCTGCAGTTGTCTCTTGTGTTGAGTGAAATACTCTGTTCCATACCCTTCAGTTCTTGCTGTCCTTTAGGCCTTGCACTCATTGGATGTGACACTCTGTTATTAGTGATTCAATATGAGGCATAAGATCAAGATACTTTACTGTCTTCACTAACAGAGAGCTCTGGGCATTTTGTGAACCTAGGTCAATGAATCCAGTGCTGTTTCACAAATTTTGTATTTAATTCTACTTGATGACAAGCTGAAACACTGATGCAGTTCGTGCATCAGTCTCTTGGTCCAGTCTTCAGCTAAATTTCCAGATGAGCGAGATTGTCATGTGGCTATGACTAGTGAGGACAGTTGTTGTCATTGTGTTTTTGTGTTTGAACTGAAAGGTTGTCTTTGGTTGTAGCATTTATACTTCGTGAAGGACGAGATAATTTAAATTTATTGAGCAGTCTCATAATAAGTCCATCGTCTTTCTTTTCTGATAATAAGATAATGAAAACAATTCCCTAGCAATCCCTGCCTGGAAGGTCAGACCTGAGAGTGTATGTTGAATTAATACCTAGAAGACTCAGATCATTTCCTGTAATATGTGCTGTTCTTAGTGCTGTTCATCTGACTGTTCAGTTTTATGGATGGCATTGTTTTCCTGTTGTGCCCTAGGTTTTACTTCTTTCCGGTTTAATGTACATCCCAAGTACAAAATTTTAAGACATAATGGCTTGAAAGCTGGTGAGTTTTCTCTGTGCTTTGAGTTCCAACAGTAACATTTCAGCTATCAGCTGAGAGTGTGAGAACCTTATTGTTGCCTTCAACTTACACCCCTCTTTGGCAAGGTAGGACACACAGGGAAGTACAGTCTAAAGGCTGGAGCCAATCTGTGGTTTTCAGAGTAGTAGCACTCACGATGGTAAGTAACTTCCCATGGTAAAAGCAGTTTTAGGAACTGGGAAGTTGTTTGTTTCCCATGGACATCTGCTGAGAGCTTAAAAACCTGACTACAGTATTGAAAATATTAAAGATTTTGAAATGTGTGAGGTGTATTTAAGGTAAATCCTGTAACTTGAAGAGGTTAGTTCTTGTCCCAGACATGCAGGACCTAACTCTTACAAACTCGTACTAGAGAATCTACCAGTTCAAAACAACATTGCTTACTGTGTTGATATGCAAAGTTGAGACTCTATTTAATAGGTATTTATGTATGAGGTTGGTGATTACAGCCCAAGCTTTTACTGCATATAATATCTTACTGCTGCTTTAAGTAAATGATGTTACTGTGTGGTCTTTGCTCAGATGAGATTCCTTTTCTCAGGTTTAAAAAGACCACTCAAAAGAATATTTAGGGCACAGTAAAATATGTTGTAATTACGAACTGAAAGTAAGTATTTCATCTTTAAACAGTACATAGCAGCTTTCGCTTGTATTGCATTAGAGAGGGGGAAAGCATTCCTGTTTCCCTACTCTGAAGATACTTAGCTACTAGTTTTATGACATCTGCTACTTTTTTTTAAGGAATATAATATATACTATAAGGTCTGCCCTTGAGACTGTGGGAAATACTGGGTTTCATTATGAATAGCTCTAAGGGTAAAATTTGCATGTGGTTTAGAAGTGCAGGAATAATTACATTTTAATATGTAGGCTTCTTGACTGTACTTTAGAATATATTTTGGAATTTTTGCTTACTTTATCACAAACTTTGAAGTAATCTTCAAAGTGTGATACTGTGTACTTCATGTGGGTAATTCTGCATCCTTTTAATGAGCAAAACCTTTTTCTTCATTTTCATCCTATCTTCAACAAATGTAAATTATAGTTAATTCTAAAATGTTAGTATACTCTTTTTTTCCCAGGTATCTTAGAACCAGAGTAGCAAGATAAAACTATTATCTTTCATCACAGATTTCTCTGAGGATCAGAATGGGTGTGATTTTTAAGAGTTTGGTAGATTTTTTTTTTATTTGGGGTTTGTTTTTTTTTGTTTTTGTTGGGGTGGGTTTTTTTGGCTTTGGTGTCTGTTTGGTGGTTTTTTGGGTTTTTTCTTTTAAACTGAAGGAGAGGCAAAAGTACTTCTGAAGCTGGATGGCCTGGTCAGGAATGTTTGCATTCTCATTATAGTAGCACCAATACTTTCAAAAGCATCAGGAATGCTACCTAACTTGAAACCTATCAGATTGTTATTTTTGAAGGATAAGACATTCACCCCCGTGGGACAACTCTAAAGGTGTCTCAAGGTAAATAGTTTCCTCAAAATAAGGAACTTGTAAAATCTAGTAACTTCAAAACCTTCTTTTAGCACCACGGAGATTGGTGTTAATCACGTGCTACACTAAAAGCCAGAAGCCATTTACTGAATACAGTGCCTGAGGCTCAAAGGTGAATGACTTCTCTTCAGCTCTTCCTGGCTTGATAATGTATGTGGTCCCTATTTTTAGTATGATTAAGGCACCGAAGTATTTTTAGCATTTCATTTTTTATTTCCTTATTTTCTTATAGTCTGAAATACCGATGTCCTTTTTTCTGAGGCAGTGTTCTTGAAAGTCAGTTTGTCTTGTTTTCCTAGGGTAAATCTGAAGTTCACTAGTGATTGCAGTGAAGATTACAGAATGAATTTATGATAATTTTTAATACTAGGTGTAATTTTGCTGTTTGTTCTTTATTCCAATTTTGATGTTCCTCAGTGAAAGGTGCTGTCTTTGATACACCTTAAACTGGATGTATTTACCTGTCTGATGACACCTCGCTCTGTGAATGCATGGTAGGCAGGCAAACTGCTCTAAACAAGGATCTGAGGGAGTATTTACTTTCCTTTGCAGCAGTTTCTGGGAGCAACATTTGGGGGAGTTTTTTATATTTATTTTGATTTGAGGACAGCTGGACTGATCTCTTTGGACTTTTTGTAGAAGAAGGTGCTGGTCTTCTGCTGGGTGGTATTTTGTGTGATAAATAAAAAACTTAGAGAAGGAAAAGCAAAATGCTGTCAGGGCAGCTAACTTTTGGGAACTGTGAAAACAGTGATTATCAAATGTGTAAACAACCTGCTTGTGAATTATTAAATGACCTTTGAGAATTACTAGGAAAAAACCAGAGGAATCCATGTAATGTGTAGCACATTGTTTCTCTTATTCCATGTAGCACAAAAAAAAGAAGAAAAACTATCTGGTAACTAATAAATAATAGTACAGAATTAAATATACTTGAGGATGTTGACAAATAGTCTAAACTGGAATTTTAAGGTTTATCACTTCCAGAATCTGTCAAAGTGTAATACGCTTGCAGTATCTGAAGAATAATTCTGTGATTTATTATTAAAATATAAGGATTTTGCACTTTGTAGCTTTATTCAAACTTGATCCACAAGGAACTAACTGCATGTTTAAAAGGCATTTGTCTGTAATAAGGTTGTTCATCCTCTTGCTGAACCAAATTAGATGTTAAAAAGTGAATTCTAACAACTTGTGTTTGCTGCCTTGGATGTTACTGTTCCCAGGGCAGAGTTAGCAGAAGTGTCCGTTTGAGCCTCAGTAGCAGAGGCCAGGACTGAACCAGGCTGGGGCAGCTGCAAGGAGTAACTTCTGACGTGCCCC
>VYZR01007990.1:67211-81397 GCA_013400675.1 Oxylabes madagascariensis
AGACAAAAGAATGCCAGCCAACTGACACAGCACTGCCTTTCCCAACTGCGTGTATTGTGACCAGCCCTGACTTGGCAGCGAGGGTGACTGGTGCTGACCAGCTTGATGAGCAAATTTGATTTTGTTTTGCGTGAATAGAATCCATAGCTGTAAGGGCATTATTGCTTAGTAACTTAGTAAACAAAGGCTTCCCTTTGAGAAATATGTAAAATTAGAAAATAGGTAATTATGCTGTTACATTAAAGATGCGTGAGCGGTTATAAAATGTGGTGATCAAAACCATTGAGGAGTGGGATGCCAATGACAATAGTGTGCTACTGAGATGGCTTGGCAAACAGACTTTCCAGCTGCTTTGTACTGTCATTCTTGTATATTAGACTTGTCAGCTTTGAATACATGCTTTTTCACCCTGTTCTTCTCTCTCCACTTCTCCTACAGAGTATGCTTTCATTTGAGAAGAGCTTGTTTTCAGCTCTTGTAAATAACGGTTCAACCCCTAGTGAAGGATTTTCAGATAGGCTACTTAACTCTATCCAAGCCTTTTTTTTTTCCTTTTCAGTTTTAAGAGCTGGTTTTCTCCCTTTGAGAGGTAGGGGGCTGACTCATTCCTCCAGGAGATTACAGGAAACTAGTCACCTGAGTGAAAAGCTGAACTCAAGTGCCCAGAGAGGCACTAAGTGTTGCAGGATCACTGACAGTCATGGCTTTAGACTTCTGTGGATTTTGCATTTCATGCATTTTAAAACAATATGGCATCCGTTGGTGGAGAATTTCCTGCTGACTTCATGAGCATCAGTGAATGTGTACAGCAACACAAGGGACAGAAGAAAAACTGAAAGTAAATATTTTCGTCAGTACTTGAGATTGCATTGCTGCAGGAACTCATTGGAGACACATTTCCTTGTGCATTCCTTTTGCTATGTTTTGCTCAACAGTTGTTTTGGTCTCAGCCACTTTCAGACTTCTTACCATTAAAACTGTGTTTCTGTTGATCTGGCATATTTAGACTGTTTTGCTACCTGAGGTTTCTAAATCTGTCCTGAACAGGAAATCTCTGGTTTAGTGTCTGTTTGATCTCAGTCATTGTGAATGCAGTGTCGTTGTGGTTCCTGATGACTTCTGCCCCCACCTCTCCCCAAGCACCACTTGTCACAGGCCTTTTGTCTTCAGGAGGAACAGAAACAATGTTTCAGATATTTTGTAAACAAATGATACAGTGATGGAATACAAAGAAATCTCAGTTGGGTGTAGCCAGACCTTTGCTTTTGAGAGTACAAATAAGTAATCTCTTGCTTGAGTGCATTATTTCAGTGATAGTGTTCTCCTGGATGGTATGATAAACATTTAATTCAACTCAGTGGTTGTTTTCCACCGACATCTCCCTTTGAAGCTTGTTACTTCTGTTTCAGACTTGAAGAGGCTTATGTCCACTTCAAGATTTTTCTTTTGGTTTTCCCCTTCTCACTTATTTTGCCTTTCCCCCCAGCTCTGTTCTGGCAAGATATATTATCAAGTTTTAATAGTAAGAAACTGCATTTTGGGATCAATATTGCTTTAATTAGTCTTTGGAGAGGTGTTGTTTTTCACTGTCTTCACCTATCACATAAGGAACCCGAAGAGACTTTTTTGCCTTATAATGACAAGTCTGCAATTGTGAGTCACATTGAAGTCCCAAGAATAAATCCCGCTGTTTGATGTATGTCTGTGTTACACTCCTTCCTGAGCACTCTCAAACTGGCAATAATCTGTAGATTGGTTGGGCTGCTTTATGGCCTTGTGTCCCCTTCCTTATTTGCTAGGGGTCCAAAAATCTACCAACCATGTTGCCAAAAGGATCTGGCTGTAGGGTATGGGTGTTCTGATCACATGATTGCAAGCTCTTTTCTCCAGACACAAGTGAGCATCTGTGTGTCAGAAGGCAGGGACACCATCGTCATCTTGACTAGGCAAGAGATGCAGTTCTGGTCAAATGGTGCCCTTGTGCTGACCATCTCTAGTCCGCCGACCACAACGTTCATGCCCTTCATGTGAGGGCTGCATGTATGACAGAGACAGCTGATGGAGATGGTTTGTGGCATATAGTCTTCAAATACCTTCATAAAAGCCTGTCCATCCCAGCCCTGCCAATAAAAATGATTAGTTCTGATAAAAGATTGTGGAATATTTGTCTACCTGTGGAGGTCTGTAAGAAGAGATAAGATATGAACTCCAAGGACTACCTCCATAAGAAGTTCAAAACATTAGTCTACACACTAGACGTATTTCTTAATGAACTGATTTGAATTACCTCTAACAATTAATATCCTAATTCCTGAAGATAACGTTACTATAATTTTAAGATATATTTTCTGTGTTGTCTGATCCACTTTGAGTTTGTGGGCATCAGTACAACTTTGCTGTTTTTCATTTTCATCACTGCCTTTGCTTGGAGTTGTCTGGTACTCCCAACAGCATTTATTCTTGGAATAAATTATTGATGGAGTACAAATGATGGATTAAAGCCTGAAGGGACCATTAAAATTATTTGTTTTCATTTTGACAGATATAAAAATTTTCGGAGTGCTAGAAGGTGGCAATGGTCATACTGACTTAGGCTAAAGCTGTGTCTGACCCATTGTCTGAGCTCTGATGATTGCCAAAATTGAATAGCTAGAGAAAAGTAAAAATGAGAGGTTGGTCATATGCTCTGAACTGTTTCTGCTTAGTAGAATTCTTGAGCTGTTGCAAGTTACATTGCTTTAGTACGATGCTTAGTAGTTCAGTAGTATAAAGTGTGGAGTAGTTGAATGAAAAGTTGTGAAGGCAGGTTCAAAAGGAATCAAATGAATTCAGAGGCAGCAGTTAGGTTTCGTGTGTAGGAACAGCTGTGGTGCAGCAGCCAGGGATGCTGGGGAGCTGGACTGCTGAAAGCAGCCAGTCTGGTCTAGGCTCTAAGCAGCAGCAGCCACTGCTGTGCAAGGCACGGGCCAGAACTCACAGCCAGACCCACCAGGGCATTTATTGACTCATGAGTAACACACAGGGAAACTTAACTTGTCCAGCTCTCCTTGTTTCCATGTCATCTTCTCATGTTGATGTTGTGTTTTGGCAAGAAATTCCACAGGTCTCGTACATGAAGAATCACCCTTTTCTGTTTTTAAGCTGCTGCTTGCTCACTTTAATCATCTGAGGTGTGTTACACAGAACTGAAAGGCGTGGAGAAGCAATTGATTCTACCTGGTGTTTTCATGCCTTTTAAAATTTTCTAATCTTCTCTCATATCCCCTATAAATCATTTCTTATCCAAAGCTGCAGTTTCCACTGTTGTTGCTTTCATGGAAACTGCTTTGAGCCTGGATTGCTTTCCCCATTAAGTTCTGAACTCTGAGCTGTAGCATGCCTTTACATCAATGTGTGTTTGTCATAAACACCCTCTGCTGCTACTGTGGATGTGCTGAATCATGGCCATGTTGCGTACCAGTACTTCTGACAACTCTTTGCCTTAGCTGTGCCTGAGTCAGTTAAAAATCATTATATGTAGGTGTAAATGAAGATGAAGCCACAACTGGTTGTTTTTTTTAACAAGTTACTTAGAACTTGCCTAATTTACTGCTGTGTAAGATGAATTTTCCTAGACTTTTGTGTGTCCTGTTACAGATAGAGCTTCCTTGTCCCTTCCAGCAGGAAAAATGCCTGCAGATGGTAGATAGTTTTTACCTTGGTGTACTTGCTGAGTCAAGGTTTTTTCCTTTGACAATGTATAAGCCAGTCTGAATTGAAAAAAAAATATCTCCTGATATGTGGCATGTAGGGGAATAAAGCCTGAAGCACAGTGGTCCTTAGAAGATTTGCTATTGTACCTGATACAAAGGTACAAAATTCCTGTGTAGCCCCCCAACCTGCACATCTGACAGCAGTGATATGCTGTACTGGTGTGTCATGTTGTGCTATGTGGATTCCTCAGAAAAATTTAGGTGCCTCTAGCCTAAATATAATGTCACCAGAAAAATGGCTCTGAGTTGAAACTATTCTCTGAGCAACACTGGATCAGTTTGCACTGTATTGACCTGTTTGTTATCATGGCCACAGACAACACAGAATTGCCCTGCTCAGTGGGGAAGTGAGTCAGCTTGTATTAGATCCTCTTTTTCTTTTTCATAAGCTAGACTTTCCTGAATTTGAAAGCTTTTTACCACAACTTGCAACGCAGCACTCTAGTGCATGAGAAACTTTCGTTCCATGCACCAGCACCTCTTCTGTAACAGAACAGACTGTGGTTTAACCTGTGCTATGGATGCCACAAGGGGTATTTTTTTAAGTACCTAAGATGGGGTTTGGTTTTAGAGGCACATAGCAAGAGGCATGGGCTATAAAAAGCATCACCAATTTGGAGCGTGTGAGAATTTTTCTGATTTGGCCTTATTTAGGTGTTCAAGTTACTTATCAGAGCTGACATGCTTAAAGACAGACCTTTGTAGATCTAGGCTTATATACTAAAGATGCTTAAGATTTCACTGATACTTTAATTAAAAACTAGCCAACACTTGCCAGAAATTTTAATTTACCAACATACATAAATGGTGTTGGATTTGTATCAGGTGAAGAATTATGTAATGAACAATCGGAATCTGCTTTTGTTGATACCTTTTTTCATATATGTAATTAGCAAAATGGTGGTTGATGAAATGACATGAGAAAAAGATGATGGTTCAGTTTAGAAACCTTAGGGTATTGGTATAGAATTCCCACCCCTCTCTTTTTTTTTTATACTTGCTTGACTTTTTGTGAGAAATAAGTTTGTGTAAACGATGTACAATATTGCAAGTTTACTATTGCTATCATAACTCTATATTTTTAACAATTTCTTTATTTTAAGCAGGTTCAGCTTTAATATGGCCTGGAATTCCATGCAACTAAATATCATCAAAGTGGTTTGTAATGTGATTGGGTGTTAATTCACTGTTTTAACGTAGTTTCTCCTTTATTTTTTTCAGAAAATCATGATGGCCTGCATCAAGTAGTACATGAACGCCTGGGGGAGTTGCTACGTGTTTTAAAAGCAGTGATCAATAAACATCAGACACTAAATTCAGTTGATATTCTCAGTGCTGCAGGAACAGTTATTGCAAAAGTAAAAGGTAAGGAATTACTACCTTTCATATTCATGGAAAATTGTAATTAGTGACTTGATTGACTCTGGCTTAGAGTTGTAGATAGAATTCTACATATACAGAAGAAACTGGGGTTTTTTAAAGAGTAATACTTTAATACTTGTTTAAAAAAATGCCTTCCCTAAGTGAAGAGTAATATTAAGTAGCTTGTTCTCTCATTGATGCGATAAAATTCTGCTTCAAGGAAGCTTAAGTGCAAATCCGCATTGAATTTTAAAAGCACAAGCCTTTGATTTTAAACTTTTCTTTACCTGAGTATCACAGAATAATATCAGAGTAATAAACCTGGCATTTATCCACTTTGAAATTTGCCAAGAATCTTTGCCTAATTCTGTGAATCTGTAGGGATGGTATTTAATCAGGTGAAGAAATCTCTGAGCAATCCAAATCTGACTAGTTGAACAGTTATAAATTCCACAAGTGGATCATAGCCGTGTGTCAATAAAGGTGTCAATAGCACCAAGAAAAAGTGTTGCAGACACGTTAATACTTTCTATTGTTGATCTTTGCTACTGCAGTTCTTAGCATGTCAGACAAATGCAGATAGTGAAGCACTCAATTGCTCCAGCCCCAGAAACCTGTTCCTTCTCTGTGTAACCTTTGACTGCAGCTCTTCCTATTCTGGAGTCTGGTGTATTACTGTGGAACCAGCTTGGGGTAGAGTTAAATCATGTAGGATATCTTCCTTCAGAGACACATGGTTTAGCTTTTCTTCTTTGTCTAGGCTTTCCCTCTTGTTTCCTGTTTATCTTAGTATGCCTGAAATGTATTGTTGGCTCAATAAAGTGGGAATGTCAGTTAAAATGCTAATATGTTTAGCTTTCTGATTCCTATATATTGGATTCTTCCAAGCTTCTTATGGATTCTTCCTATTGATACATAGTTTTGCCAGTTTGTTTGATCTTGGCAGGTACTAGCAGACTACTTTGCGTTTTCTTTGTGTTACACATAGAGTTTCCTATAGTTCTGTACCTGGTATTTCAAATGATGGTGGGACAGGACTGTAACTTCTGAACTTGCTTTAGAGGTTTGTACATTACAGCAGAAATGCAGAGGGTATCTCTTGTGGTGCTGTTTGCTTGTTGGTTGTGGGGAGAGATAAGTACACACAGCGGTAGTCAGTGTTTAGTGAACATGTTAATTGTTTAGTGAGCATAATTCTTCCACCTTAGACAAGCTGTTTCCATGCTTAAGTGCTATGGTGAGATGACTGTGTCCTCTACTCGGCCCTAATTTCAGTGGACACAGGATAATTTAATTTAAGAAACGTTGAGGAAAAGTGATGTAAGGTATACAAGTAAATCGTATCACATCAGCATTTGTTAAATTATGTTTTCAAAAACCGTTGCAATATCATCTGTTCTCCCTGGACTACATAGTTTATTAATACCGTTCTTGATGTGCAATGCCCCATATTAATCACGGTCTGTACAAGTTCACAAGGTAAAGTAGTAGAATAATTTTCCTTGTCTTGCATGTTAAGGCTGTTGAGTCCATGATTACGTTGGCTTTTTGTCAGTTTTTTCTGTATACTTTAAAAGTCCATGATGGCTCCAAGGTCACTTTCTATAGTTCTAGTGCAGAGACAGTTTTCCAGATCTAGATTTATCTGCTCTCTCTCCTGCCCTTTTATTTCAGAAGTAGAGAACTAAGAGCTTTGTGGAATTACATAATCTATTCCTCCAGAGTACTTGGAGCCTTCTGAATTTGATGCCATACTTTTTTTCTCTTCTTGGTGTGTAGTGTTCTATCATACAACAGATGATAGCAGGTTGAACCCTGGGCAGATGCATTCGTGTTTTGTAGTTTTTCTTATATGCTTCTATCTGTTTTTATGAGTAGCTGTTATTTGAATGGGTTTTTTAAGGATTCATTCATTTACCTTAATAGTGAAAAGAACAAATCATTTTGGTACTAACCTTTTTTTTTTTTTCTGGCAATGCAGATATTCACAAATACTTGTAACTTTATCTTCCCTAAACAGATCTAGTTGTTTGCAGTTGAAATATACTAGAAAGGCTTGTATTGTGGACTTCACTCTCTGTTAATATATTGAGCCTAAGAGGAGCTACAGTCATGGAGCGATTGCATTATTTTCTATACGGAAAGAAAAAACTGTTCTTAGGAAAGCACAGTGGATATTGCATAATTACAGAATTTTGAAAGTTAACACCATCCTTTATTGTTTTAAGAAAGATGCTTTAAACAGAAGCAGCACAGTTATGTCTTCCAGTTTTCTGTCAAATGTGTTCAATGTAGTTAAGTTCTAAGACTGTACTTAGGTGCACAAGAAAAGCTTGTGCTCAGCCATAACTCACTTGAACTATCTTTAATATGATATTAAAGGTATATGACTTATTGTATGATAAGACACTTAAAGAAAAAAGGCACGAAAGGAGTTGATGTTGTTATGGTTACAGTCGTTGTTCCTGAGCTGGAGTTAAGTTCAAGTTTTGACTTTTTCTCCTCTTAGTAGTATTACTGTGTGAATAACTTTCTCATTGGCAATGGTCTAAGATTACTGAAATTCTAGCTGTAAGACTCCTGCTGTAGGATCCAAAGTGCAGTAATGTACCCTTGGGTTGGTATGGGGGCTGATGCTGTTGAACATCTTTGTTGGTGACAAGGACAGCGGGATCAGGTGCACCCTCAGCCAGATTGCTGATGACACCGAGCTGTGTGGTGTGGCCGATGCTCTGAAGGGAAGGGATGCCATCCAGAGGGACACTGACAGGCTGGAGGTGTGGGCCTGTGTGAACCTCGTCAAGTTCAACAAGGCCAAGTGCAGTTTCATGCTCCTGGGTTGGGGCGATCCCAACTAAGCACGGGCTGGGCAGAGAATGGATTGAGAGAAGTCCTGAGGAGAACTTGGGGTATGGGTTGATGAGAAGTTCAACATGACCCAACAATATGTTCTTGCAGCCCAGAAAGCCCCCCCTGTCTTGGGCTGCATCCAAAGCAGTGTGGCCAGCAGTGTGATTCTCCCCCTTTACCCCCCTACCTGGAGTAGTGCATGCAGCTCCAGAGCCCTCAGTATAGGAAGGATGTGGACCTGTTGGAGCAAGTTTAGAGGAGGGTTACAAAGACTATCAGAGCGCTCTCCTGTGAAGACAGATTGAAAATTGGGGCTGTTCAGCCTAGAAAAGAGAAGACTGGGGAGACCTTAGAGGCCCTTCCAGTACCTGAAGAGACTACAAGACAGCTGGAGAGGGACTTCTGACAAAGATGCGTAGCGATAGGACAAGAGGGCAAGTTTAGCTTAGGTACACAGAAGAAATTCTTTACTGTGAGGGTGGTGAGACACTGGAACAGGCTACCCAGAGAAGCTGTGGATGCCTCATCCCTGGCAGTGTTCAAGGTAAGGTTGGATGGGGCTTTGAACAACCTGGTCTAGTGGAAGCTGTCCCTGCCCATGGCAGGGGCGTGGAATTACATGAGCTTTAAGATCCCTTCCAACCCAAACCATTCTATGATCCTGTGGCTAAAGTAAACACAAACTCACTCTGTGGCAAATAGTCTTTGCTGTGATCCAGACTGTGTGACCTGGCCACACAAATGCAAGGAAGGGGAACTCCATATCACATTAAATTTGGGTTCAGTCTGTACTGCCTCAATATTTGTAGCCATTGATGCAAACAAGTACTTGGATATGAAGATTTTGGTAATGCCTGTCAGTGTTTGCTCAGACACATACTGTATTTGTCACACCTCTGGAGATGGAAATGGGGAGATTCAAGACTCCAGGACTCTTTCTGACTGGTACTTCAGCCCTCCTTCTCTGTGAACAGTGAAGCCTTTGCTGTATGAAAACAGACTACCTCCCCCCAACATAATCTGTGGTAAATGTGAAGGCAGTTTGCCTTTAGCACCTGTTTGGTTTTTACAGCTGTTCTTTTTCTGAGGATCATACTGCTCCAAGTTTATGTTCAAACTGAAGTGTATGACAGCTAGTACTGAGAAAGCGGAAATAAAAATCCAGCACATTGTGGTGACTGTGAGCATATCAGACCTCAGATTTGCTTACTTTGACCTGTGTGTAACACATGCATTCACAGGTTTTCAGCTGTGGTTATTTCACCAGAGGTAATGCAGCTCTTGAATAAACAGGAAGCTACAAGAATGTGAGGAGCTGGTAGAACATATCCAGTATCCTTTTTCCTCTGGCTTCCCTGTCTTTGTTAATGTGACATTATGAAAAGTTCATGTGACTCATCTGTTTCTTGTCATTGGAGGACAGAACTATAAAAAGATATGGAAGCACTCTGTAGTTGGATTTATGACTAGGAAGAAAATTAACCTGGCATGGAAAAATTCTAATGTTTATTCAGAGAGGATGAAATAGAAACAACAGGGATTTACACATGATTCCACCTCCTGGTTTTTGAGTCTTTGCTTAATGTCAGAGTTTCAAATCCAGTTTTTCTTTGGAACTTCATATAGGGACATACTGCTATTATAACAAAAAAATGCCTTTTGCTCTTCATTAAATCAGTTACAATAACTTTGCAACCTTAGTGACTTGTGAAGTCTTAGTATCTTGTGAAGTGTTCTCATAACTATGACAAGTTGCACCGTACTTTAAACATAATGTCCCGCATAGAGTACCCCCTTTAGATTACTGCAAGTGGGAATATTTCAAAGGCTAACAAAAATTAGAGTGCTTGTGGCCCTCTTTCAAGCTTCTGGGCCATTTTTCAGGACCTTCGGTGGGAATGATACAAATGTGTCTCTGATTCTGCTTTGAATGTTCAATACTTTTCCTTTTAGAGGGATCAAAGGAAAAACCAGCTGTAACATGTTATCTGAATCTTGCTACAGAGAATTATGCTTGGCAGTACAGACTTGTCATACTTACTTTGGACTGAGTGGAGGGAAAATGGCAGTGAGAAGAGTGGGACATGACATATTTGATTTCTCTGGTTATATCTTGGACATGACATGCCTCACTGGGCCTCTTTGGATTCTGTTACTTATGCATTTCTACTTGAGTGCTTCATGAAAATCTTGTAAATGACATCTCACTTGACCTGGAAGAATTGAGGCTCACTGAAGCGTCTGGCTTGGAACCTGTTTAGACTCCCGTTTCTGTAAGTCACTTCCCGTTCTGGTACAGCATCATATTCGTAGTTGCTGTTTTTCCACTCAGTGACTTGAAATAGTTGATGGCTCCAGAGTATATGGTTCTCCTGATCCCATGCTGAATTCAAGTTTGTACTCTTTTTTTTGCTTTTAGTTACACCCATTGACTTAATCACTAGAATGAACACTGATTCCTGGTAAAGGTGAAAATTACACTTGTCTTGTAGAAGTTTCCTATTTAGGCATAGGGTTTTTTGTAGTTCTGCATCAAAAAGAAATATCTCAAACAAGATGAAGTAATTTCAGTTTTATTGATGCATCTGTGATGTACGTTCAGAGCAAAATTTGTTATGGAAGGAGTAGTAAACAGTTCCTTGAAATTGTCTTGTTGGAATCCAGCTCAAATTGAGGAGGTTGCCAAACCTGGTAGTAAGTACAGGCTGGTGAAATTATATGGCACTAAGAACTAAAAGTGGACATTGGGGCTTGGACAGCCTGTTGATCCTCTCTAGGATACAAGAATATTATTCTGCCTCTTTTCAATCTCCATATTGTTGCACTTTACCTAATGTTCCTCTCCCCATTTATTTTACATGTTTTTGAAGAAGAGAGGTAATAACAAGACGTATTTGTTTTCAGAGGGGGAGTGGTCTTTTGGTCTTTGATGGGTTTTTTGTTTGCTTGGGTAGTTGTTTTGTTTTTGAAAGAGTTCTGAAAGCTTTTTGAAAGCACTGTTGTGAATTTAAAGATAAATTGATTGCAAAGGTACTCAGTTCAAAGAAGTCAGCTGGTTGCTTACTTCTAAGTCAGCTAATAAAGTGTGGATTGAGGATGTATTTCTGTCTGTATATATATTCCATATATATATCTATCATGTATGAGAAAACTGACCTGCAAAGAGCAAATTCTGCGAGCTTGTCCAGGCTCTGCAGCCAGCTGGCAAGGCAGCTTTGCTGCTGTCAGTCCTGCACGTGTGTATGGGCAACAGGGGTGAGGCAGCGAGCGAACTTGAGCAGACTCCAGCATGGCTGTGCCCCATGGGCTGTGTGCGTGAGTTCGCTGGGAACTATCCATCACCTTTTAAAGGCCCTGGTTGCCCTTCGGTCTTGACAGCCATCAGCCTTTTCTTCATCGTTTTAGAAGCATTGCGCAAATGTCCTCAGGCAAATCTTCAGCTTCTGGGATTCTCACTTCCAAAACCTTCATGGCTGTTTTGGGTTCCCCAGCCTGGTCTGTGCCTGATTCAAAAAAGTTATGACGGCATGACCCAAGAGCTGAAACTGCAGCATTTTGATGAGATTGCCAAACCCATCTCAGTTTGAAGACATCTTTGGAAATAGAGATCCACTGCAAGCTAGGCTTGCATTTCTGGTACTGGATTTAGGTTTTAATGTATCACTGTCATATGATTTTTTGAAGTTCATTATGTGTCATCTGAAATCTTGCTTAAAAGAGTTGTCTAGTTGTATACTTGCTTTGAAATCTGTAGAACTATAGATAGATAGCTGTCATTTCCAGACATGGCAAGATTACTATAGTTCATTGTTGTCAGTAGCTATTGTGTGCAGTCAGGATGTCCTGGGGAAAGAGAGTGCGTGGTTTAAAGTTGACGTTAAGTACATCAGCATTCCAGTGGTGGTAAGCTAGAAAAAAGCTGGTGGTATTCTACTGAATTACTAAGAGATTAGACCAACCTGTTCTTGGAGAAGTGACAAGAAGTAAATCTGAAAAATTTGAGATTTGTTATTCCTTTTGTGATGGATCCTGAAAAGAAAGGATTTCTTTGGCATATAAAGTGTAAAGCTTAAAAAAACTCTTCCTGGAACAGGAAGGCAGAGTGAAACAGACGGCATTTCTTTAGGGAAAGGCTCTCTGTATTAATGTCTTGTTAACTAAGAGAAAGAAGTGCTCTCTCCCTGAAGACACTGTGGCTAATGGATATAAGAATGTTTCTGTGGTAAGTGCTTTGAATGCATAGACAATTTTTGCTAATTCTTTCTAATTTTGAAGCAGTTGATGTTTCATGCTGGCTCTTAAATAATTTTTCTAGTCGATAGGTCTCATTGTGACTGTTGTTGCTTAATGATTTGGAATGCAAAGTTTAGATCTATATACAGCATTATCTATGGAAAGTTGAGATTTTCAACTAACCTGAGTTTAAAAAACCAAAGAAATCCACTGCTATTTACAAAGTTATTTAAAAATAATCACATCTGTGGAGCTTTATCAAATCTCATTTCAAACAAAGGTGCCAGAGGCATTTTTTTGTGTAATTACAAAGTGTAGCCGAATGAAGAGGTAGGAGAAGCTGTAATTTAGTAGTGAACTGTGTCAACAGAGATTGGTAATGTTATTGTAATATGTGATAATTGTTTTTTGCTGTAGGCTTATTACAACTTTATTTTGTATCTGCAACTAATTGTAAAAATAGCCCATGAGAAGAATATAATGTTTTCTGTAATGATTTTGTATAGAAATAGTTGTTATAAAATGTTGATCAAGTCTGTTGACATACTGTGTAAAAAGGAATGGATTTAACTGTGTTACTTTACCGGTTAAAAACTTTTCCTTTCACAAAGGAAGTCTAATGGGAGAGCAGATTACTGTACTTTCTTTGTTTGTTACCCATTAGTATTTAGGCACCTGGCAGGAAGTTTGAATACTTTTTAAGATTAAAGCCTGTTAATTTGCTGAGAAAATTTGTATAGAATGGGCAACATTTTAACATTATTTTATTTTTGCTACTTCTCCAAGTCATTGTATTCTATTTGTACTTGAAATGTAAGGAAGACAAATTAACCTTGTTAGATTTTGCAAAAAGTGGTGTGGGTTGAGTACCTGTATGTGTGTCATTGCAATATCTCTGAAATAGGTGTGAGCATGTGTGACTTACACATCTAGAGAGTTAAGAATATTGCATTGCTTAAGGAAACCAAACTTAAAAAAAGTTAAAAAAATAAATACCAATGTGAAGTTGTCATTTTTCACAATGTAACTCTGGGAAGAACTTCCCTGCAGAGGATACAGCTTCAGCTGAAAGAAATGTATGCAGCATTTCTAGAAAAAATCTCCCAGTCACCACTGATTAAGGAGTCAAGTTGAAAACAGACAAAAATGGTCGGGGTTTTTGTCTTGTCCTTTCTCCCTCCTTCTTCTTGTTTAGTAGTTGTTAATAGAAACTCTGGATGAATCATTCTTCTTGTCTTATTATTCCCGCTTTTCATGGAAGTGTGCTAAAGGCTGTGTTGTGTGGTTAAGTACTTGATCACCACTTTAAACCATCCAGTTTGTCCAGCAACACTCCTCTTCCTATTTGGGACCACCAATAGTTATGCTGAGTTTCTTCCACACTTTTAACAGGAAAAAATTGAGGGGCTTTGCCAGACTATGGAGCTAATAATTGAAGGGTTTTGCAGTGGACACCACCTTTTGATAGCTTTCTGCTTGCCTGTACTCAAGCCAGAAATGCTGTGTTCTGGATTGCATTCAATTGAGGGGGCACCACCACGAGCTACTGCTCCTGTTTGGAATTCTGAAACTTCTACTTGGAAAAGACACAGCTTTTCCAATACCTGACTGCATTTGTGAGCTGCTTTGTGGTGGTGCTGCTGCTGTGTGATGTGACACTAGTTGGTAAATGACTGTTTTTGTTATCCATGCATTACCAACATTTCCACACAAAGCTGCTCCATAAGTGGGAAGATACAGGAAGTGCAAGATAATCTGATTTCATTGTGGGAAGCATCTGGATTGTGTTAATTTTTTTCCCTTTAGTGTTTACTTTCTCACTGATGTTCTTTAAAACTATGTTTTTTCAGTTATTCAGAAAAGCATAATGTTGCATGTTCTGTAGGAGACTTTGTGTATAAAATTTGTCTCTAGGCCTGGTAAACTTGCTTAATTGACTGCACCTCTCACCCTTTGGTTTTCCTTTTTTTTTTTTTTTGTAAGCGGTGA
>VYZR01007991.1:12062-34397 GCA_013400675.1 Oxylabes madagascariensis
TCACTGTTCTCCTGTCTTTTGTGGAAACTCGCCATGACTGCCCAACTTTGAAACTAGAAACCGGTTTGCACCAGAAAATCTAAACATTGCCAATTTCTCTTCATTGTGTTATTAAATGCTAGGACTGGCCCCTGGGATTTTTCTGAGAGAAATGACTCTGTGACTAAGTTTTTGACAAATGTGAGCTGTGAGAGGAAAAATTTGAAAGGACAATGGAAACTCTCTCCTTCATAGCAGCAAGAAAACCAAAGTAGTTGTAAACTCTGCCTGGTTGCCAATATTTAAGAAATCTTTTATTCATTTAAAAGGCAGATCTAGGTACAGATCTCCTAGGTCATAGGAGACCATATCAATTAATTTTAGGCTGCACACCATTTCTTTTGTGGGCATCTGCTATTTAAATATTGAGGAACCTTACTAATTGAAGAACTTAACATGGAAAATAACCTGAGATTACCATGGGCACAGCAAACACCAGCATCATGCTGGATGATAGTGCTGCAGCGCCTCATCAACCTCCTATCACATTACAAAAAGGATATTTTTTGTGGCTCTAGGTTAGTCAGACCTTAAATAGATGTGCACCATATAATGGTGAGCAGTCAGCAAGTAGCTCTGCTCCCTTCAAACAGGTGCTCCTGTGACTTTACTCCTCCAGCAAGAACAGATGATGTGATGCTTTCATGGTCTCCAAAGGCACTGAAGGAACAACTGCATTGGGTTCACTTGGCCAGCTTTTGTTACTGGGAGGGGGAGCCACAGGAGTCAAAAGCTGTGAGAATCTTCCCTCATATCCAACAGAGCCAATGTCAGCTGGCTCCATGAGGGACCCACCGCTGGCCAAGCCTGAGACAATCAGCAATGGTAGTAATGCATCCGTGATAACGTATTTAAGAAGGAAAAAGTTATTGTGCTGAATTATTTGCATCCAGAAGAGAGAGGTGTGAGAATATGGGAGAGAAACAACTATTCAAGCCCCAATATCAGTGCAAAAGGAGGGGTGGGAAGTGCTTCAAGCATTGGAGCTGGGATTCCTCTGCAGCCTGTGGTGCCAACCACACTGAAGCAGGCTTTCCCCCTGCAGCCCATGGAGGCCAATTCTGGAGCAGAGATCCACCTGCAGCTCACAGAGGAGACCCATGCCAAAGTAGGTGAATGTCTGAGAGGAGGTTATGAACCTGTGGGAGGCTCATGCTGGAGCAGAGTCCTGCAGGGACCTGCAGACCCACAGAGAGAGGAGCCCATGTTGGAGCAGGTTTCCTGGTAAGACTTGTGCCACTTTGGAGGAGCCACAATGGAGAAGCCTGTTCTTGAAGGACTGCACTCTATGGAAAGGAATCCACATCACAACAATTCATTAAGGACTGTAGCCCATGAGAGGGTCTACATGGGACAAGTTTGTGAAGGAGTGTCTCCACAAACAATGAGGGAAGGACCCCACACTGGAGCAGGGGATGGACTCCTCTCCCTGAGCAGCAGCAGGAACAACATGTGGTGAACTGACCATAACCCCCATTCCCATCTCCCTGAACGCTGGGGGAAGAGGTAGAGCCCAGGAAGAAGGGAGGGTGAAGGGAAGATGTTCTTAAGATTTGTTTTCCTTCTCATTATCCTGTTCTGATTTTGACTGGTAATATATTCGATTAGTTTCCCCAGGTCAAATCTTTTTTGCCCACAACAATAATTAGTGGCTGATCTCTTTCTGTCCTTATCTCCACTCAAGGCTTTGGTTGTTCTTTCTCTCCCATGTCCAGTTGCAGAGAGGAGTGATAGAGATGCTATGGTGAGTACCTGGCATCCAGCCAGGCTCAACTCATAACAATACTGTAAGTAACCTGTGGCCTCCATGAAAACCAAACAAAAAAATGTCAGCTCTAAGAGTATTTTGGTTTATGCCACTCTGCATTTTTAAGATGCCAAGAAAAGTGATTATTTTAGCTATGAAAAATGTCCTGCAAATTGTCCTCAGGAATCTGGAGCTGGGAAAATGCAGAAAGGCAGACTATCCTTTGCAAAACTATTTGCTAAAAGGTAATAGGAAAATATGTAAAATTTCCCAGTTAAAACAATCTCCATGCAAACAGAAGAGGGACAGCACCTCATGGTCATCATAAGGTAAATTGTTCCAGTTCTTATCAGACAATAAAACCAGCAAACTCTGCACAAAGTCTGGCTCACACATAGCAAGTTCTCTCCTCAGGTAATCTGTGTGGTGAATCACTGAAGGCAGACCAGAGGCTGAACTTCCTTGCATAAGCCACCTGCCAACTAATACTGAGGAACAACAGTGAAATACAATATATGTTTGTAAGCAATTTGCCCAGGGGAAAAAAAATACCGTTGAGGGAATAAACAAGTACTCTGATGCAAATACTGTGCCTCATTATTTCTTTGCCTCATGACTTGCTTTGGTCACACATGCTGAAAATACTTTGGTTTTAATATCTCCGGTCCCTTATTATTTTCCATTTCCTTACTTTCCCTCAACTGTACATCCACATTTAGGGTTTCAATTCTACTTCACTCTTTTTCTTCCAGCAAGTTCTGTTGGTACTTTTTTTTAAATGGGAACTTATGGGGGACAGAGAAATTGCACCAGGACCCATATTCTGTGACCACAGGTTGTGTATGCTTATGCTAGAACAGCAAAATTTTCACTTCTCCGTGGCACCTGTGCAACAGCAAAAATTAATCCATCCCTTTTATCCCTTGAAAAGCAGCCGTGGAGCATTGCAATCTGCAGTCTCCTCCACCACACTGGGGACCTTTTCTTCCCGGTCTGGATTAGGGAGTGCTCCAATGTCCCCATCTGTTTAACGTGGTTCTGATTGATGCGCTGTCAGCCACCCTGAAAACACTGGGTTATTAACTCTGTGATGTGAGAGCGTAGCTAATTATGGAGCACGTGTGCGCACTGGCGCAGGTGCATCCCGGCACNGAGCAGAGATCCACCTGCAGCTCACAGAGGAGACCCATGCCAAAGTAGGTGAATGTCTGAGAGGAGGTTATGAACCTGTGGGAGGCTCATGCTGGAGCAGAGTCCTGCAGGGACCTGCAGACCCACAGAGAGAGGAGCCCATGTTGGAGCAGGTTTCCTGGTAAGACTTGTGCCACTTTGGAGGAGCCACAATGGAGAAGCCTGTTCTTGAAGGACTGCACTCTATGGAAAGGAATCCACATCACAACAATTCATTAAGGACTGTAGCCCATGAGAGGGTCTACATGGGACAAGTTTGTGAAGGAGTGTCTCCACAAACAATGAGGGAAGGACCCCACACTGGAGCAGGGGATGGACTCCTCTCCCTGAGCAGCAGCAGGAACAACATGTGGTGAACTGACCATAACCCCCATTCCCATCTCCCTGAACGCTGGGGGAAGAGGTAGAGCCCAGGAAGAAGGGAGGGTGAAGGGAAGATGTTCTTAAGATTTGTTTTCCTTCTCATTATCCTGTTCTGATTTTGACTGGTAATATATTCGATTAGTTTCCCCAGGTCAAATCTTTTTTGCCCACAACAATAATTAGTGGCTGATCTCTTTCTGTCCTTATCTCCACTCAAGGCTTTGGTTGTTCTTTCTCTCCCATGTCCAGTTGCAGAGAGGAGTGATAGAGATGCTATGGTGAGTACCTGGCATCCAGCCAGGCTCAACTCATAACAATACTGTAAGTAACCTGTGGCCTCCATGAAAACCAAACAAAAAAATGTCAGCTCTAAGAGTATTTTGGTTTATGCCACTCTGCATTTTTAAGATGCCAAGAAAAGTGATTATTTTAGCTATGAAAAATGTCCTGCAAATTGTCCTCAGGAATCTGGAGCTGGGAAAATGCAGAAAGGCAGACTATCCTTTGCAAAACTATTTGCTAAAAGGTAATAGGAAAATATGTAAAATTTCCCAGTTAAAACAATCTCCATGCAAACAGAAGAGGGACAGCACCTCATGGTCATCATAAGGTAAATTGTTCCAGTTCTNAGTAGGTGAATGTCTGAGAGGAGGTTATGAACCTGTGGGAGGCTCATGCTGGAGCAGAGTCCTGCAGGGACCTGCAGACCCACAGAGAGAGGAGCCCATGTTGGAGCAGGTTTCCTGGTAAGACTTGTGCCACTTTGGAGGAGCCACAATGGAGAAGCCTGTTCTTGAAGGACTGCACTCTATGGAAAGGAATCCACATCACAACAATTCATTAAGGACTGTAGCCCATGAGAGGGTCTACATGGGACAAGTTTGTGAAGGAGTGTCTCCACAAACAATGAGGGAAGGACCCCACACTGGAGCAGGGGATGGACTCCTCTCCCTGAGCAGCAGCAGGAACAACATGTGGTGAACTGACCATAACCCCCATTCCCATCTCCCTGAACGCTGGGGGAAGAGGTAGAGCCCAGGAAGAAGGGAGGGTGAAGGGAAGATGTTCTTAAGATTTGTTTTCCTTCTCATTATCCTGTTCTGATTTTGACTGGTAATATATTCGATTAGTTTCCCCAGGTCAAATCTTTTTTGCCCACAACAATAATTAGTGGCTGATCTCTTTCTGTCCTTATCTCCACTCAAGGCTTTGGTTGTTCTTTCTCTCCCATGTCCAGTTGCAGAGAGGAGTGATAGAGATGCTATGGTGAGTACCTGGCATCCAGCCAGGCTCAACTCATAACAATACTGTAAGTAACCTGTGGCCTCCATGAAAACCAAACAAAAAAATGTCAGCTCTAAGAGTATTTTGGTTTATGCCACTCTGCATTTTTAAGATGCCAAGAAAAGTGATTATTTTAGCTATGAAAAATGTCCTGCAAATTGTCCTCAGGAATCTGGAGCTGGGAAAATGCAGAAAGGCAGACTATCCTTTGCAAAACTATTTGCTAAANCAGGGGATGGACTCCTCTCCCTGAGCAGCAGCAGGAACAACATGTGGTGAACTGACCATAACCCCCATTCCCATCTCCCTGAACGCTGGGGGAAGAGGTAGAGCCCAGGAAGAAGGGAGGGTGAAGGGAAGATGTTCTTAAGATTTGTTTTCCTTCTCATTATCCTGTTCTGATTTTGACTGGTAATATATTCGATTAGTTTCCCCAGGTCAAATCTTTTTTGCCCACAACAATAATTAGTGGCTGATCTCTTTCTGTCCTTATCTCCACTCAAGGCTTTGGTTGTTCTTTCTCTCCCATGTCCAGTTGCAGAGAGGAGTGATAGAGATGCTATGGTGAGTACCTGGCATCCAGCCAGGCTCAACTCATAACAATACTGTAAGTAACCTGTGGCCTCCATGAAAACCAAACAAAAAAATGTCAGCTCTAAGAGTATTTTGGTTTATGCCACTCTGCATTTTTAAGATGCCAAGAAAAGTGATTATTTTAGCTATGAAAAATGTCCTGCAAATTGTCCTCAGGAATCTGGAGCTGGGAAAATGCAGAAAGGCAGACTATCCTTTGCAAAACTATTTGCTAAAAGGTAATAGGAAAATATGTAAAATTTCCCAGTTAAAACAATCTCCATGCAAACAGAAGAGGGACAGCACCTCATGGTCATCATAAGGTAAATTGTTCCAGTTCTTATCAGACAATAAAACCAGCAAACTCTGCACAAAGTCTGGCTCACACATAGCAAGTTCTCTCCTCAGGTAATCTGTGTGGTGAATCACTGAAGGCAGACCAGAGGCTGAACTTCCTTGCATAAGCCACCTGCCAACTAATACTGAGGAACAACAGTGAAATACAATATATGTTTGTAAGCAATTTGCCCAGGGGAAAAAAAATACCGTTGAGGGAATAAACAAGTACTCTGATGCAAATACTGTGCCTCATTATTTCTTTGCCTCATGACTTGCTTTGGTCACACATGCTGAAAATACTTTGGTTTTAATATCTCCGGTCCCTTATTATTTTCCATTTCCTTACTTTCCCTCAACTGTACATCCACATTTAGGGTTTCAATTCTACTTCACTCTTTTTCTTCCAGCAAGTTCTGTTGGTACTTTTTTTTAAATGGGAACTTATGGGGGACAGAGAAATTGCACCAGGACCCATATTCTGTGACCACAGGTTGTGTATGCTTATGCTAGAACAGCAAAATTTTCACTTCTCCGTGGCACCTGTGCAACAGCAAAAATTAATCCATCCCTTTTATCCCTTGAAAAGCAGCCGTGGAGCATTGCAATCTGCAGTCTCCTCCACCACACTGGGGACCTTTTCTTCCCGGTCTGGATTAGGGAGTGCTCCAATGTCCCCATCTGTTTAACGTGGTTCTGATTGATGCGCTGTCAGCCACCCTGAAAACACTGGGTTATTAACTCTGTGATGTGAGAGCGTAGCTAATTATGGAGCACGTGTGCGCACTGGCGCAGGTGCATCCCGGCACACGAGCCGGTCCACGCTTGTGCCAGCCAGGGATCCCCACCTACAGCAAAGCAGGGACACCGAGGCTTCCCTGGAGTCCCCCGAGCCACGCTCCACCGCTTGTTGCTCCTCTGGAGCCAGGCACAGCAACACTGATGCGTCTCTGTGGTAAGCTTTCGGATTTGTCATGTCTGCACCCACTGATGTAGAAACTACCAAAGTGGCACCAGGGGCAATGACGAAAGGATAATTAAAAAATAATTAACAAGAATAATTTGCAGGGGGCCAAGGGACAAGAGCTTTTATTTCATCAGCTGGTCTAAGTGATTAAATAGGTACACAACAGTGCTGTAGAAGTATCCCTTTTTATAAATCGAGAGGGGGGATCGCATACAGGGAATAATTACCAATTAGTTTCTTTATTTTGTTCTTTTGTCAGATTGACTAACTTGCATGATCAAGTAGTTTACTCCAAAACAAGCAGTTAACAAATCACCTACCCCCACTGTGAAGAGTAGCTCTAGCAGCATGATGGTATCTGATGGAGAACACAGCTGCATAGATAAAAGGAAAAGGAAGCAGCAGAACAACAGACTCTCTGCACTTCAATGCCCCTGGATGGGGGGTATGGTGGGAGGAGGGGAGGAAGCCTTACTGCATCTCCCATCAGCTATCACAGTGCTCCTCTCATCTGAAGTAATTTATTGCTTTATGTTATAAATGAGATAGCCAATTCTTAATAATAATAATGATTTATTATGATGACAATTAGAAAATTTAATTCAGCCACAATAATCAATTTGACAATAATCAATTAATGCATCACCGAGCCCGGGAATCGGTGTGGGGTGTCTCCCAGAGATCAGCATAAAGCTAAGCCCTGACAGTTCACCGAAGATGGGGAGTTCGGGATGCACTTTTATACTATTCTAAACTAAAAGATGCAACGGGTTCATTTTAATTTCAAATGTCCTTTCTATACAAATTCATGGTTTGCGGGAACTACGTGAAGTCTTGAACAGTCTTTTGTTATTTTTCCGGAATGGGGGATCATCTCTCGGGGTCTCGTGGTGAGGTGTTCTGAATGTTCAGTCCTGGAATTCTTGTGTGGTGGGTGTGTGGTGGCGACGTGATGCGACGTGAAGTTTCGGGCACGGCTTGATATCTGAAAATCTCAGTCCGGTGTCAGCCCGAGGGTTCTTCTTTTCAGAGGTGCGAGAGGTGTGGGGAGCGCCTCACCACGAGAAGCCGATTTCATCACCGGGGAGATGGCTGCCTTAATTGCGTCCGGGCGGGGAGATGGTTGTTGGCTAAAGTGATTAGTCTTTTGTTTTCCGCGGAGGACCCTCGGGGGCCCTCAGTGTTTGCATCTGTCCCAGGCTCCTATTTCTAAATCTACATGAATTATTCTAATATATTTATTACACTTTATAAGAAAGGAGAACCAAAAAAAAGAGTTCCCTTGTGATATTTTGCGGTTTGTTTTGGTATCTGAAACTAAGATTACATCTCTAAGAGATGCACTCTCCAAGACTTGCTTTCAGCTAGACACATCATCCTAGCAGCTGAATGTCTTCTCCGGGCAAAGGCAGCTTCCCTGCGGCTGGTCAAGGTTGTTGCATTCTGCATAGTACCCAAAGGTATCCAGTTGAGAGTAAATCCCACGATAAGAGAAACAATTCCCATGATCTTGTGCGTTCCTCTGAAAACAATCCATCATCTTTCATTTGAACACTTTGGCTTTTGTTCCTTCTTTCTTGCAAGTCTTTGAACTCCACAGCAGTTCCTGCTGTCAACCTTATCATGGTCAGGACCTGCACTTTCTGGTTTAGATTATGAATCAAGAAGGCAGCTTTTTTTTCCTGGGGTAGTTTCAAGTCCTAAATCTACTGCTTTCTCTTCAAGGTACATTGATCTCAGGGTGGGGTTTTTTCCTGCAGCTCCCTGTTCTTTGACCTCTGCTAGAAATGTGATCAAAATGATACCAACAGCTAAATGATTCACAGGAATAAGAAGTAGCATAAAACATACAACAAGCCGGAGAAGCAGCCTTCTGTTATTAAAATACCTCAAAAAGAAAGAATTGAAATCCCAGCTCAGCATCCAAGCTGCAGATTTTATGCCAGATTTCCAGGCCAGTACAGCACGAATACATTTCTGGGCAGTATCCAAGCCTTTGAATACTTTTCTAGACCTTTCAAGTTCACCAAGCATTAATGACTGTATGAAAAATGCAAATTAAGTACCATATGTGAATTCAAAATCAAAGCCTTATAAAGAACAATGTGGAAATGTATATTCCAGATGCATTTCTGCTTGGGAGCTAAAAGAAAAGCAGCTTTCAGGATTTTGCCAGGTTCGCCCATTGTAATTCTATCTTCTCTTTTGAACAGCTCTCTATGTAAATGATGATAGGGCAGTTAAGCACAGTGATTGTTAAATGCTTCCTACTGTTCAGTGGGGTTTTTATCAGAGGATTTCAAATTCAGCATCTTTATCTGTACTGCCTTTCAGTCAGTACTAAGTGCCTGATTCTCACCAGTCCTAACAAATATCTCTTCTGTAAGTTTGATCATCCTGCTGTCACAAGTATTATACAATATAAAAGTCAGGCTTCTAGCAGCAGGGAAGTGGATCTACTCACGTGACAGACGCATATTCGTTTACTGCACTCAGTCTCCTTGTCTTCAGTTCAGGGAGTACACACAAATTACCATGCACTGCACCAAGGGCCAAGGTCTTGCCTGCCCTAGGTTGGAGAATCTTACAATCAAAGTGGGGTATCTCCAGTGCCCCTACAGCACAGCACATTCCAATGAAACAAATTACCATCAAGTACTCAAGAGTGATCACATCTCTCCTGCATATTGCACTTGACCCAAGCAAGGTTAATTATCATGTTAGTCTCTATGCACATAGGCTTTGCAGTAAGAAGCATTTCCAAAGGAAAACGCGAAGCTCACAAAGTCCTGATTTTCTACATTATCTGCGTTGTTTTCAAGATACTGAATTCCTTTTTCTATTTTTATTTCTCTGTATTATCTCTCTTTCACCAAAGTCTTTTCTACACAAAGGAAATTCTCGTACTATTTCAGCATCACATTCTATGTCCTGCTTACAAACATGCATAACTCTTCACATTAGGACTCTGCCAGAATAAATTGGAGTCCACAGATGTTAGGAAAAATGGGACATTGTCAAATATCAGCAAGCACTACAAAGCCATTTCCCAAAGCAATGCTCCAAAGTCATTCTTTTATTCATATGCATCTACAAAATTCCCTGAAGTGTACGGTACTTTGACAGAGGTTTGCGCAGCGCTATCTCCCCTGGCACAAGACAGTCTTGCTCTGCCTCAGAACCTGGAGCAGGCTACACTACATTTAGCTTCTTTACCTCCTTTCATCCCTTCAGCCTGAAAGTCCACATCCATACTGCAAAATACCAAGAGCTGTTTACTCAAAACAAGTTTTTAAGATTTTCCTTTTTCTCTAGCGTCTGCTTGGTAAAATATACCAAAATGTAGCTCAAAGAACCTAAAGAGCTGGCTGCTGCAGATGGAATTTCTCAGATGCTAATACGGCATTCGTAGGTAATGGTGGAATATCTGTCTACAAATATCTTGTGAAACACCAGTAAATTAACTTTCAGACTCAGTGGCATCACACATTGAATAGGGAGCTTCTGGCTACTGTAGATTTCTAAACACAGGAGGGCATTTTATAACCCATACTAAATCAACTAATTATAAGCTTGTCCACTAAAAATGAACTATCATACCACTTAAAAAAAATTAATTGTTCCTGAATGTTGGAATACTTTGTTTTGACATTTTGCTTTAGAAATTTGCAAGATTTGATAAAACAACAACAGCAATAAAACCATTTCATTCTTGGACAAATTAAATGTCTAAAGGAGGGAGGGGTGCCAAAACAGATGTTACAAAAAATGCTTTCTGTGGTTTTGATTCAGTCACTGAAAAACTCTGTTCATATCTATTTTAACTCCTGAGTAGTACAACAGATCATTTCTGTCTTCTACAAAAATCCCAGTGCTATCATAAGGGCTAAGTGCAAAAAAAGCCACATAAGATGAAGTTCAGCTGCTAAGGAGAAAATAGGAGTTAGCTAGAAATTGCTTTAGACTGGAATCCAGATGAAGGTTTCTCATTCATTAAAGAACTGAGGTTAAAGAACAGTTTTCCCATAGGAAGAGAGAGGAAAACCTAGCAACTTTCACGTGGATTTTGCAACTTGATTGTGCATAACACAGGAATCATCATTCTTTCTAAGACCTTTATGAGAGTGACCATTTACAATAATAATTTCAGAAGCTGTGGAAGGAAAACTCATCAAGCACTGTATATGCATCTTGTAACTAGATCTCTGCATGCACAGGCAGAAAACAACTGAAGGCAAAATCATTTGCTCTGTTGGACTGAGCACAGCCACTCTCAGTAGAGGAATAATCCTGAAGGAAAGGAAATCAAAGTAGTCAAGTGCTATTGAATAAAAGCATTTAGAAGCAAGACATTGACAGTATGGTAAGTGGCTTGAGCTCTGTCATGATAGGGCTTTTTGCTAGACCAAGGACTCTCAGGTATTGTGTAAAAGTCTTTATTCTGCTCAAGGATCCTAGGAGATCTACAGCAAGATAAGAATTAGTGGAATAAAATTTGAAATGGAAGTTACTGTGGAAACTTTAGCTTTTACTGGTGAAATACCCAAATGTCTCAACTGTCCTATTGACAAAGGGCAATACATGTGAAAATGTACACTGCAGCTGTGAACCCAGAATCCAAAGCAAATTCTCTCATAAAAACAGAATTCTGGTGAGGGGTAGACAGGATGAAGTGCTGACACCTGGAGATATTTTCACTCATCTTAAAGCATGACACATTGGGCAAAGCTTTTGGCTACTGCTAACAAATGGAAATAAGTAAATCTCTCAGACTTTTATTCTGCAAGGGTTTTTTCCTAATTTTCCACTGGCTCAGACCCTTCACCTTCACCAGGCCACTGCTGTAGCATATTTTTCTGATATCATCTAGAGTGACTGCTTTATTTTCATACAAAATGCCAAATGAAGTTTCTGAAGTGGGAACACTTTCCTCCAAGGAACAGTGCTATATCTCCCATCTGTTTTCAAAGAGGCAGACAAATACTTATCAGATGATAACCTATGGTGACTATCCAGATGACACATACTTCATTCAATAACCTAAAGTGAAACCCTCTGGTTTTTATTACTTTCTGGCACATCTGTTCCTCTAACAGAATTGCTATAATGCTGAAAGCTTGACAAAACTGGAAAAGCTGGATATAAAGAGAAAAAGCCACCACTGTCATGTGTTGTAAGGGTGCTCCTTATGGTTTTCTACACAAGGAGTGACCACCTCAATGCACTTCACTTTTATTTGGTTCTTTGAAAGAGGACAGTGACAATTTCAATGAAATTACCTTAGTCTTCAGATCACATTGATACACAAAATCAGAATCATAGAATGGTTTAGGTTGGGAGAGACTCTAAAGATCATCTAGGTCCAAACCCTGTGCATGGGCAGGGACATCTACCCCTAGACCAAGTTGCTGGAATCCTCTCTCAACCTGGCCTTGAATACTTGTTCATTCATCTCCCCATGCTACTATGAGAACCCTCACACAGTGCTTTTTATCATCCTTAAGAGTTAAGTACAAGAGAAAACATATATCTTACTCACAGCTGGTACAAGACAAACCAAGATAAACAAGAGAGAAAACTAACACACTATCATATTTTAGATACACAGTACAGGAGACAATACCCTAGAGAATCATGTTAAAGAGACTATACAGCTAGATTTTTTCAGATATGCAGTGGGCTTTCATTGATAACGCATGACATCATATAGAATAAGAAATACAAAAACAATTTGAAACTTTATGTTTTTATTTGTACAGATAGCCTTGAGAAAATAGCCTATGGTGATATGAAAAGGACCATATTGACCCCTTTTTCCTTTTGGCAGTTGAGCTGGCAATAACTGTCTCTTTTTATTAATATTGTTTTTATCTAGATCCGTAATGACCATCCCTACATAGGTGAAATGAAAGACATTTGTTTTATGCCTAACACCTCCGTGGGAAAAAAAAATTCAATGTATTGCACTAATTTGCTAAATAACTTTTTGCTGTCGAGGAGAAACAGCCCTCAAGGGCCAGACACCTCACCTGGCCTGCTCAGAAGCTTATTACAAATCACTGTGCCTGAGAGGGGGGATCTCAGAGCATGCTGCAGTCTGCAGCCCTCTGTGCTAATGTGATCAGCAGTGATGACATCAACTACAGAGAAGTTCCTTGAGGACAACCTAAATCTTTCTTAAAACATTAATCAGCATTTGCATAAAAGGTAACAGAAACTATGGAACAGCACTGACAAGCCCAAGCAAGCTGACAGATGCTGTGCTTGCCTGGGTAGCTCACTGTGCTGAGATCAGAACTGAGACATTATCATCTCTAAGGCACCAGCAACAATGAATTGAACAGAGATTAAAAACCAGTTCCTTTCCAGTTGCTCCTCCCTAGAGGAACAGAGAAATTTATTGGATATTTTCAAACAGAGATTCCTATCCAGGACATTTAAAGAAAAGAGGGATATTTCTACCCCTAGCCAAGAATCTATGGTAGGAGACATCACTTTCCTATGGGACCTGAGGCTGTCTGGTGCAGTTACCATCCAGTGTAACCAGAATATCCTACCTCCCTTTCTAACATAACTGCCAGCAGCAGAGATACAGCTCTGTATTTCTCAGTGCAGGTTACAAAGTCCATCTAAGAAGCTTAACATACAATTGCAGAGGTTTAGCAGCCCGCTCTAAGTTTTACATTGCAATAATGATTCTGTTAATGCTAACTTAAAGATAGCTCATGTCTAGTCGGAAGGACAACTGTCCCAATTTCAGCTGGAAGAATAATCTGAAATAGCAGCAGTGAAAATTAAACTACAGTTTCACAACTTCATCACTATCAGTGTGACTAGGACTGCTCTGCATTTCTTTGTGCTTTTTCAGTGGGGCATGGCAAGTCAGTGCTGCCCTGCAGATGGACTGGTCTATCTCAGAAGCGCTGAAACTGGTGAGTTAAAGAGGAGGCTAAGAGGGGCTTATGAAACAGCAGCTCCCTATGTCTGCTGAGTGTGATAAAAGCAAGCAAAACATCTCCGAAACAGACAATTAAACACATTGAGGAATGTTCCTGATATAATCAAATTTGTTATTCTTAATTTCTTTCTGGAAGCCCAACTGTGCTTACAAGAAAACCCTGTAAAAATCAGTTGAGAAGTTGATGTATATGTAGATCTTACACTGGAATTTTATCTTTATGCACCTGAAATATCAGAAAACAGTGGCTTTTCTAGCTTCATCCAGCATACAAATCCTAAGAGTGATGTTTTTCTTGAGATCTGGTCGTTCAAATCTATATACTCAGACTTTGTCCTTTATGTTTTTTTCTCACTCCTAAATATTTTGGTTTATTTTATCTTCACTTTCAATCAAAGACCTGAATTATAAATTTTTCCCCTTACCGGCTGGATACTAGGAGGACATGTGTAGGTCCTTTTTCATCAGAATATCTGGCAGAATTTGTTCCTGCACCTCTTTATCACAGCAATAGGACCTCTGTATACTGTGTTATTACTAAATGATAAACAACTCTAAACAGTATTTCTGAGAACAATTTGTGCCTAATGTAACGCCTCACTCATATCATATTAAAAAAAAACAGGTATGCTTTTCTCTGTCCTCAGTCATTCATCCATCTCAGACTTTTTTTATAAGGTAAATTCTTCCAATTACTGTGGGCATTTGAAGATAATTTCTGGCTGGGATAGAAATACTTTCCAATAATATATGTCATCTTTTACCTATAATTTACAATCTAAAATATATACAAGTAAGAAAATCAGTCAAAATGAATACAAACAAAAGCAGATTTAAAATAGCTTCAAAGAATTTACAACTAATAACATGCCCATCTGTATAGAAAATAGTCATCGAAAGTCAAGAAATCACATGCATGAAGGTCACAGAGTTGTGCAATCATGCAAGCCCAAAAATAATTCTTCTTCCAGAAAGTACTAGGTACCAAAATATTTGGGTTTGCAGTCTCAGCTTTGAAACTCCTTGTCAGTAACTCACAACTATGCAGTGAAACTGAAATCTTACTATTAACCTCACAAGAGGATTAATTAATGCACAGCAAATTTGAAAATGCTTTTCTATACCCACCTATTGCTAACACTATATAGAAAATTCCACCATGGACTTTTCTCTCTTTCCACTAAAGCTCAAAAAACATCATCTCTTTCCCTAGCTAAATCAAACTCTGCACCTCACTCAGGGCCAGTTTCCAAAGTATGCTGTAGTGAAAGGAAGGATTTATTCCAATGATCTATGGCTCAAACTTTTAGAAAGAAGTAACCAAAGTAAACTAAAGTCTTATAAAAAGATTTTAGTCAAGCTACCATTCCACAGTGGTTTGAAATTCAATATTATCTAAAATTTTAGAGCAACTTTATTGCCGTAGTGCTTATAATGAGCATCTCTATTCTTATTGCCGCACTGAACATTTCAGCAAGGTTTGACCTGCTCACAGTAGAGGAGGAAATAAAGTTGTTCAGAGCTAAATATGTGGTAGAAACAAAACCAGAACAGCAAAAGTTGGTTAGGGTGATGGAAGGCCCCTAGCAGGGAAAGCTGTTTATTAAAACTCATAGTAGAGGTGACAATACTGAGGGTGGCAAAAAAAAGTGTCAGTGTGCCATTCACAAGGGCTGCAGCTGTGCAACAGAGATGTCAGACAGTACTCACTAGGAATGAAAGTGAAAATCAGTCAAAGTGAAAATACTGGTAAATAATAATGATAATTATAATAATGGATAAAAATTGACAAGTCATGAGGAAAAATTATGAACAAGTTATTCTACTCAGACAGAAATATGCATGATATTATGAAATGGTGACATAAGATTTTAGTTAAATTGTGCGTGTTTGATTCCAGTTGTTTCTTATAACATACAAGACATTGTATAAAAAAGCAAAGATTTTTTTTCCTGATATCTATCTGTGCACACAAATATGCTGATAAAACAGCATGGAAAATTTACATCAAGGTGTTCCTCTTTGTTTTTTAATAGACTGTAATTTTTCTTTAATAGACTGTGAGTTTCTGTTGTATAGATTGTGTGCATGAAAAATCATCTAGGCAGTGGCATAAGACACAAATCTCAGGTGGAGAGAGAAAGAAACAGGACAGCTCGATAAAATTAAGCTGCTGTTACTTGACTATTCTCATCCCCACGATAACAAGCAGTTACTATGCTCATGCTCCACGTGGGGTAACACAGCACAAGGCTAAACGGGCTGCGCCTGCAGAGAAATCGCCAGAGACGGGACGTAAAGGCGGGACAGTTTTGGCTCCTTGCCGAGTTGTTCAAAACCCGGACTCTCTTGCCATCAACACACATATTTCCCCACAAAACTGCGCAAACTGAACGCGCATGGGTTTTGCTGCATTAGCAACTTAATCTCCTCGGCCTCTCACTGGTGGCTTGAACCCCCCTCATTGACCTTCCCGAGGAGCCGAGCGGCGGCTGCTCAGGGCCAGCGGCGTTCCCGCTCCGTTCCCGCTCCGTTCCCGGGGCCCTCAGGCGGGACCTCGGGGCAGGCGCTCCGCTCATCAGCGGGCCGGGAGGGCCCGGGGTGGGGCCGGGTGCGGGCCCGGTGCGGCCACACCGCGGGTCACGGCTCTGCCCCACCTCCGCCCGGCTGGGGCAGGAAAAGCCGGCCGGCACAGTGCCGGTGGAGGGGCACGAGGGCAGAGCGAGCGTGCTCCGTGTCAGAGCTGCGTGCCCACAGCCCGCCGGGGTGGCCCCGGCAAGTGATACTCGCTCCGAGTGGTGCTTCGGCCGGGTAGGGCCTGACGTTGTCCGCCCACCTGCAAAGGAAAAACAGGATCTCCCTAAAACCGTCTCTCTCTGTGTTTACACAGCAGGGAGAGCGTATATGCCAAAATAAATATGATTATTACCCGTAACATTGTGGAAGAAATTATTCAAAAGAGAGATCAATAGAAATTTGTTGTAAATGTGTGACAGGATGACTTTAAAATTGGGGAAAGGATCTATAGGGAGCTTACTCTGTGAAAAACAAATATATAATGAGAAATACAGAATTATCTTTTTTATGTGGGAGGAAGATTTGACATTAAGGATTTTCTCTAAATATTTGTAAGCTGTGTGGTGACTAATATTAAAATACCAAAATGACAGCTAAAATCTTATACTAGCACATCAGCTAGCAGAGGCAGTGTATAAGTATGATTGCTGGGATGTTTGAGGATATTTAGAGGCTGACTGAGGTTGCAACACAACTTTAATGAATATACTCGGCAAGACATTCTGGTATTCAAAAATTGTAAGTAATAACAAAATGTATGCCCAGACCGGTACAAAACAGGGCTTGCCTTCCTTCATCTTTGAGGCTAATGTGGTTAGGACATGGCCATGGTTTAGCTCCCAATCACTTAGCCATTTCAAATTGTACCTACTTTGCTTTTCAAATTATAGCTCTCTGCTTGGTGACCTTATATGTTGAGGATTAAGAAAAAGTGGATATAATCTCCTGTGAAAATTGCAAAAATCAGCGTCCCTTCTCCTTTCTCACATTCTACATGTAAGCAATAATCACTCTCACAGCATATAACAATTTAGAACAGTATTTTACAGAAACTTGATTAAAATTACACAAGTTGGGAGGAGGGAGAAGATGAGAGCAAAAGGAATTTGCAACTGCCAGAGGAAAACTGATTAACCTTGGTGGCCTTGTTAGGAAGTTGTTTTTTTAATGCATCCAGGCCCTTCTTTTGATGTCCAGTGTATCGAGAAGCTCTGTTTCCCTGGTCACTACAACTGACCACTACCAGGAAAGAGCAAGGGCTCCCATCAACAATTTCAAGTACTGATGACAGTACACAGAAAGGAAAGTGATACCTCAGGAGGGATGGGGCAGGAAGAAGAGCATGGCACCTCAAAGATATTAAGGCTGAGCCAGAAGCTCCCCTCCTGACAGCTTGCCCAGTGCTTTGGTATCGTTGTAGTATTTGGGATGGCTGAAATAACGATACAAGACTCCAATATTCTTGGAGGGCATATAGCAACCATTTATTAAAAGACACACTCTTTTTAAACACTATTTTAATACAATTGGACGTGATTGGTCATTCAGACCAATGCCTCTTCGTAAACATCTTTGAAAATAAACAAGTTGGAAAACCAGCAGGTGCAAAGATTAGAAATTGTTTGGAATATCTTCTCACTGCTCCCCCAGAGCAAATGCCTGGGAAAGGCTATCTGACTTGCTTTCTCACAGGCTCTGCTACAGCCTGATGCCTAAACATTTCTCTTTGACCACTGTCAGTATCCATACTTTGGGAAACAACACCTCCTGCTACTCCCTCCAAGCCATCTTTTCAGTCTTGGCTCAGGAATGGGTTACAAATTCAGGTGAGATGCCCAGGTCTGTGAGGTGGGTGGGAAATTGCTGCCTGAAGAGGAAAAGCAAAGCAGGAAGAAAGACTGAAGTCCATGAAGGTTACACTACCAATTTCTATCACCAGAAGCAGCACCAGGCTGCCTTCAGGAAAAGCAGCAGCCGTCCCTAGGTCTGTTCTCATCCTTCCCTGCTTCTCCCACTAAGAATGGGGAAAGGAAGAGGATACACATTTCTTACAAGGAAAATGTCATGTGACAAAGAAGAAAAAAGCTACTCTGCAGAGTTTCCATTATTTTTAATTGTTTACATTTTCTCATTGGTTTCTCTTGGCCAATAGGTTGGTTTTGTATGTGTTTGTTCCACCAAACCACTTCACTCATTTTGGAGTACACTGGAAAGCTCTCACTCTTCAGAGATGTTAGATCAGAACAAGGACCAGTCCTGTTCACTTAGGGAAATGTAAGACCATTTTCTAGTTCCTTTCTTTTATCCTTTCCAAACCACAGATTCCTTTCCCTTGTCCTTTGTGCACTGAGAAAACAGCTTTCTAGAAGGTAATTTTGGTTTCAATTTAAAAAAAAAAATAAATAAACCGGGGCAGTCTAGGTAAATTTTTTTCTAGTTTATTTCACTTTAATAGGCTTAGGTTTCAGCCAATGCTTACAAATTGTAAGGCTCTAAACTTTACTTTTTTCTTTTTTTTTTTTTTTTTTGAGGGAAGTGAAACGCACATCAAAAATTCAGAAATCATGGATAAACATCTATTTTATTCATAAACCATAATGAGAATAATTAGAAAAAGTAATTGAAGATGCAATGAAGGTTGGTATGCACAAACATTTAATCCCTGGCTCAAGAAACCCTAGACTGCAGAGCACAAAAAACTGGGGAGAATACTAGGGAAAATATTTTTTCTGTTCTCATAAACTTCCCCGGGTCTTCTTCAGGCCAGTTTTGTAGCCAAGATACCAAGCTGGGTGGATCTCTGCTCTGATCCAGTACAACCACTCTTCCTAAAACATATCAAACATCTGATAAAGTCTGACAGTACCAAAACTCACATGGGCTGTAATTAGTGATTAACAAAACATTGGGTGTTACTGGCCAAGCCTGTTTTTTTTTATTGTTATATTATTTTCACCACAGCCAGCTTGTCTATATATGTTCCAGTGACTGGCACAATAAAACAGTATGAAAAGCCACATAAAGTGGTAGGGGATGCCAATCACAGCAGCAGGGAGAGCAGTCACACGGTCCCTTTGCACACAAGAGGGCCTGGCAGGGTACAGGAGGCTCCAACCCTCTGTTTACTAAACTCAGGCTCTGCGTCACATCACAGAGGGTCACCGCTCCACCGGGGAGCTTTGTGTACACACAGCCTTGCTATCAGAAACAAGATGAAACTTCAGTTAGCCCAGTGTTCTGCTGCCTTCTGTAAATAAATGCAGTATAACTTGTCCATCTTGAGCTTCCAACCTACTTGTCATAAAACAGACATTCCGCATGCTTCATTTGCAGAATTGCATCTTCAGTTCTGATAATAAAGCAGCTGATGAATTCACATCTGCTTCTGGAAGGCTAGCCAAACTCTAACGAAATTGCTGTAGGTATTAAGAAGTTCAGAAGTTCAAAAAAATAAAAGTATATGGAAAAGATGCTTTCAAGCTTTCACAAAAATTTGAAAATATATTTTTAAAAGAAGATGTAAAAGAAAAGGAAAATCTTTTCTAATAGGGAATATACCTTTTCTCCTTATTGGACTGTCACTGAAGCCCTTTGGCCAATGCAAACAAAGTCATCCATGATTTCCCACATCTCACAAGAAATGTGAGAAAAAAGACTTGTCAAAACTTAGAGTTCTATCTGTGCAGTTAAGCACCAGCTTTGGCATTATATTCAGGTTTAATGGAAAATTAGAAATTCTCTTTTTTATCCCATGCCTCCATTTCTATCATGTACATCCATTCCACTAGGACATCTGCTTCCATCTGAAGATTACCTGTTATACTGGATCGTGTTCTGCCTTGGTACAGAACACCAAGGGGTTCAGATCACATGCCATGGCTCTACAGGGGAGCTGCAGTAAGGCGAGGGTGAAATACCTTTAAAAATATATGCTACAAATGTGTTAAATAACAACAGCCAAGGGCAAATTTCATCTTAAGAGCTCTTATTTTACATTATACTGTTATGCATGCTGTCTGGTTTCAGTGTCTAGTTTAATCCTATGCTCAACCTTGTATTGACCTCAAAGGCTTTCTTGGCAGTATGAGCTAGAATCCATATCCAGTACTCACTCTTCTGTCCATATGCCTCATGAGCTTGCCCTGGATGCATCATGTTGATGCCTTAAGTTTTAACTTTCATGTTTTTCAGGTCCTATGCTGCCTAGGTGTGTATCTCTGAACCTCATATTAAGTGTTAGTAAGCTCTCTTCACAGAGTAGGCAGACAAAACAAATCCTTTTCCAGATGGAGACCAAGGACAATGGGTACAAGTTTTCAGGCCCAAAAGCATAAACGACAGTGGAATGAAGAGAGAAAACAAGAAGGATGGGACTTCATAATCTGAAGCTGTAATTGGACAATTAAGCTCCAATATGCAAATGGACCAAAACGTATATAAGTGTAAAACCTCGTGACTGGTCGTCCATTTTGTGACCATTTTAAGGCCATCTTGGGTGAGCTCTGGTCAGGCTTTTGTACTGCCCAAGGTGTATCCTTAAAAGCCTTTTAATAAATACCTACTTTATTCTCTTAGCTCTGTCTAGTCTCTGTTCCAGATCAGCCTTCCCAAGGCATCAATGTAAGACCCTGTAGACAAATATTTTTGCCTCACAGGTGCACACAAACATTAGATATTCCTGAAAAAAATATAATTATATGCATGTATGTGTAGCCACATATGTGCACACATCAGTTAATGAATGCCATCAATATTCTGGTACACTTCTACCTCTAACAAGTTGATACTCTGATGTTTTTATCCTTATGACCATCCTGACATTTTTGACAGCAGCAGCAAGAGTCACTTTGACACTGCACTCATACTTGCCAACATCCCAATGTCGCTGCCCTCCACCTCTGGTGGATACCATCCCTCCACCTCTGGTGGATACCATATTCCCAGTTTAGCCCCCATACATTCAGACTAGGCTCAGCATATATAGATGCACGTGGTTCACATTAACAACACCCTTGCTGCTTTCAGTGGCAGAGCAAAGAAATACAATGAAATCCAGACAAACAGTTTAGGCTGATTTAATTCCAGCTGTTCCTCATTGCTGAAGATAGGCAGACCCTGGCCTGTCTCATGCCGCTGTAGAGCCAAGTTAGAGCAATTCACTTCTTAATTAGAGTATTAGCTGCCCTTGGCTTTACTGTTTTTAAGTCACCCAGTAGACGTTGATCCTTTCTGAATATGGTGCCTATTCTTCTGCACATCTGGGCTGCACAGTGAGGTCGTGCCTGCATTCAGCACCCAGCTGCCAAGACAGACTAACCTCTCACACATCTTCAACTTATCCCTGGCTGGAGCCCCACCCTGATCACCCAGATCTACTACAATTCCTGAAATCATGAATACAGTTTGATGACCTCTCTAAAATACTTTAATGTCTCCAGGACTGTTTATCCTCTCTAATGAGTTCTACTGAGAGAGCAGGCTCTTGTCCTTCAGAAGGTGCTGCAAGGTACAACCAGGAGAAGGGCAGCTTTGAAGTTAGAGCTCCTCAAATGAGAGATCAAGCCATATCAGAAAGCTAATGATCTCAGGAAAGAGATCTGACAGGCCATTTAGGAATGTCAATAAAATGTCCAGGGAAACAAACATTATTTTGTTGATTTCATTAATCTTGGCCCAAATTTTTTGTGAGCCAGCACAATTCAGAATGGCAAGCACTTAATCCATATGACAGCATAATAAGAAAATTGCCACTCAAGCTTAGAAAATGAGCCTTTTGCATTTTCTGACATTCATTTATCCGAGGGAACTCATGCAACATCTGAAATTATGTAGGCCTTATTTTGAAAAAAAAGTTATTGAATCATAGAAGCTGTCAATACAGTTTTAACCTTTGAAGAAACTTTCTTTTCAAAAAGGAGTCACATTGCTTTTTACAAGGATAATTTTTGAAGTGACCCATGAGCATATTCCAGAGTTCTTTCTTATTACAGTATCCAATATCCTCTAAAATTATCTCACTTTTCTGTTTACTCAAATAGTTGGCTCAAAAAACAGCACAAGTGCTATAACAGCAAAACAATTAGTGATACAATGTGCAAGTTATCACCTACTTTAACAGATCAAAACCTGACAAATTATTCCTGTTAGCATGATAGCAGGTAACTTCTTTGAACAAATTTAGCATTTAGATACTTTCTTTTGCCTCCTTGCATTACATAGTATTTCTAAACTTTTATTTTAATTAACTTACCTAAAGAAGAAAGAGATGCCTAGACATTGCAGATATATATCCTTGGTTTA
>VYZR01007992.1:6827-28108 GCA_013400675.1 Oxylabes madagascariensis
TATTTATACAGCTGTAGTTCAGTTAGAATGAGGTTAATGCTGCTGCTCTGAAGATACTTCCTTTTCTTTAGATTTTCTTTGAAAATCAGGGTCAAGTAATTTGATATCCAGTAAAAAAAAAAAGAGCATTACCACTTAGCACTGCAGCTTTTTGTAGTGTATTTAAAAATAACAGATTGTCGTCTTAGTCTGTGTTAGAANAGTAATTAGGAGGAGAAGGAGGTACCATTTAAACTATTCTTATTTTTGACACAGTAGGTAGATAACCCTCCTGTTTGGAAAAATCAAGCTTTCTGAATGCCGTTTACTTGAGCCAATGTTGTTCTAGTGACCTCTTCTTGACATAAGCATCAAGTCAGGAATTTAGGAGTCAGACAATATCTAATTTTATATTTGGGCTCAAGTAAGTATGATAGTACACAGATGTGTTTAATGGCAGCTTCCTAATAATGCNGATTAGCAAAGAACATATAATGCATTACTCACATATGTGTATCCATAGACACTTTAACAACCTTGTTTTAAGAGCTAGGATTATTTACTTAAAATATCACTGGCACCATTAATACCGCGATACTTTGTTTATAAGTGCTGTTATCTGAAACATGGATATAATAGAAATCTCTGAATAATAAATATGCAATAATTCTTCTGGGACAGTTTGATCTCAAACTACAGTTGCAGAATCATAACTGAAGGCGAAATAATGTGATAAAAGGGTGTCTCTTGCTCTACCTTAAACTTAGGTTTATTACTACAGGTAACACATTCTTAACAGTTTGAACTAGAAGATCCAAATGCCCTGCAAGCTTTATTGGCTGGAGTCTGGCGAAGAATGGTATCATTGATGCTACTGTCATCCTTCTAGGGCAAGTTCAGTTGGCAGCCACTTCCTCACAGCGTCACCTACACATCACCAGAATCCAAAGCTGAAATTTTAGATTTATATTATGAGACCTATAAAGTCATTAAGAAAAACCTCTTCCTGTCAGTTAGAAGATGCTTTCAGAGCACTTTTTTCCAACCAACAAATGATCTTGATTGGAATTTTGGTACCATATTAATATTTCAGCCTAGTGATAATTTTGCCTACTTGTGATAGGGAGGAAGTAAAAACATGAAGCTATTAGAGTTGTAGCTAATCAAACTTAAATTTCTTCTCAGTCACTTTAACTCTTTTGATCCTGTTAATGATTAGAACTTCACCACAAATACATTTCTGTGCTTTGTAAGTTAGGAATTAAAATACTTCAGTATTGAAGTATTATACAGGAAGAGTTACATGCAGAAAGCTTTTAAACATAACATTATTAATTGAAGAAAAATTCTCTAAATGTATCATTTTAGTGTAAAAATTTATGTATTTAGTATTTAAATTTATGTATAAATTTAGCAAATTAATATTTCCACTATTTAAAAATATTTCTTTACTTAAAGCTGTGGCACTCTAAACCAAACTTCAATAAATGTCTGAAAATTACCCTGTCAGATAGGTGAGAAGTAACTTGATATTCTTGCTTTAACTGCTCAAAAAGTATGCTGCTCAGAAACTGTTTTGACAAGTGTTAGGAATTTCCCCATGAGTACATTGTTGTATTGTTTAAAAACCTCACAACTTAATTTTTTTTTTCATCTTTCATTTTTTGTACAGCAATGAAGGAAAAGGGTTCCAAACAGCTATTACATCCTCTATACCAACCTTAAGAACCACTACAACTTAAATAGGGGAGGAAGACTGTGTGTTACTATGTAATACAAAAGCTCTGCCTACTCCTTTATACCTATGCAATGGGATTCATAAGGTTTTGACATTAAACATTGCACAGTGACTGGACTACACTGGAACCCTGTTGGCTTGACTTGCTCTTGTCCAACCATGTTTTGAAGCAGGAAAATTATCAGAATTTGCTAAAACTTAGAGCTTCAGGAACCTCCATTATAATATACTCATCATGGGTAGAACTTGAATTTTTAGGCCACCTTCATGAAATTTATGTGCCTAAAACAGAAGCACAAGAGAAATTAGTAACGTAATGAAAAGTTAGTCTTGGATTGCTGATAGTGATAATATCTTTCCAGTCATTCTCCACTTGCAGGTAATGTAATTTTGAAATAATAGTTTAAGGTTAAAATTTGTTCTCTCTCTGATATGAAGTAGTTTCATCTGATCAGGTTCAAACTGGGATGCTAACTGTGTAATATTGGCAGTAAGGTAATAACATGCTATTATCGATGCCATTTATTTCAAGCCTGAGCAAATGGCAAATATTATATGACAGGAAAAATCAAAATGAAATTACAGTGTATCAACTCATATTAATGTTCACTCCAGTTAAGTCAAAACAGTTCCTTTGATGCAGACTTGGAGGGTCAGAATAGCTTTTTAGAGTCTACATCCACCTCTGAGATGAGACTCTTTTCCCTTACAAGTGCAGACTGACATTCTTACTTCACCAGCTCAAAAATAACCTAGCAGCTGCACAGGAGTTGGAACCTTCTAATTAGCTCTAAGAAGCCTGAAGGAAGGACATAGCAGATTTTGAGAAGAAAAAATAAGTCAATTGGAGCAATAGATTTTCTGAGTTTTGGACATCTAAAATTAATTTTAGTTCTAATAATGTTAGTGGGCATGTTGCCATCCTCTTCACTTGAAATGGCATATGGTCCTCCATGAGGTGCCAGTTGGGAGGCTATTATAAGCAGTCTGGTAACTAGAATCAGTGTAGATTCTTTATCACTAATGGCTGATTCTCAGCTGGACAGTGAAAGATAAAGTGAGGGATAAATGGTGAGGGAAAAAAAAAAGAGATAATTTTAAAGAAGTGTTTAAGAGTTGACTACAGCACCTTTATAGACGTTAGGGATTATTGTGTGCTTCATTATCCCTTAAGAGAGGCTTAAAGTTCAGGTATTTCAGTCATGTTTAAAAAAAAAAAATCATGACTTTACATCTTTTGAAGAAATTTATGCCTAACTGTTGACTGTGTGTGGTTGACTACCTGTAACAATATCCTTGGGTTTTTCAACAAAAACCACTTTTGAATAATCTACTCTTCTGTCTAGAACTGGTTGTTTACTTAAACCATAATGTTTTCAAAGCAAGAAACATGCAAAATGAAAACTATGCACTGATGTATTAAAGTGAAGTTTGTTTTATAAATAAATAAAATGGAAAGACTGACAAGATGAATACCATACTGTAAGCAGAAAGCTGTGACAAACTTTTCAAGTTTCTACTGAGTGAAAAAAAAATCTCATGAATACTGTAAAATTCTGTTGGAGTTCCATGTCTCTATATTATTTAAGATCTGTTTCTGACTTTTTGTTAGTGGCCGATTTTTTTGAAAAAGAAAGATTCTGTTTTTTCTGTTTTATGTTTAGAGCAAAATATATAAGCTCATTTGTCTGTATCAACATTCCTTCTTACATTCATATTTTAATGTATTAAAAGATATATTTTTTATCCTACTCTGCAATTTTCTATACTTGCCCACTTCATCATTAAATTAATGCATTAAATTAATGCATAATAAATATGACAAGAGATTTGTAATAAATACCATCCAGTTATATGTACCTGTGTTTCAGCTTGTGAGTGAATCATATCCTTTTCCTGCAAATTCAAAAAAAGCTCAGATTTTGGGAGGTCAAGAAAAACTGGACTCATTTAAGCTTTTCTCTAACTATTCACTCTGATTTTATTCTATATTTTTCTATCTGGGTAACTGCTTTCATTTTAGAAAAATGGCTGCAGTATGCCTCTCCCCAAATTACCTTTTCTGTTTGTATTTAAAACACAGCCATTCATGATTTGTCCCTGTCACAGTAGACCACTGTCCAGGTCACCGAATCACAGAATCATTTAGGTTGAAAAAGACCTCCAAAATCGTCAAGTCTAACCTTTGATCTCCATCTTGTCAACAAGACCATAGCACTAAGTGCCATATCCAGACCATTTTTGAACCCCTTCTGGGATGGTCACTCCACCACTTCTCTGGGCAGTCTATTCCAACGCATCTGCATGTTAACCAATCAATTTCAAATTACTATCAGAAAGAGATCCTATTCAGTAGACAGGAGAATCAAACTATAAAATACAAAACTTCTACTGAGACTGGTGAAAAAAAAGGATCCATATTCTCTGCTTTAAACTCAGACCTATATTCCTCATTTCTTTCTGCTTGAACTTCTGGGTAGCTGACGATTGGGCTGGGGTGGTATTGGAAAAAAAAATCTGGCCTTCTTATGACATGTACCTGAGTATCAATTGTATCTTGTTGATGGGGGGGATGCTTGGATGAATTTGGAGATTATTTTAAAATGGTGATAAAACCCTAAGAAAACAGAATTTTTTATGCCATTGCAAAGATTATGATGAATATATTCTTACGTAGAATTTCAGCCATTTTGGCGTGGCAGATACTTGCAAATTCAAGGAAATTTTGTTGTTCTAAATAAGAACTATGGGGTTTTAGTTTGATGTCTTAATTATCTAGAAAATAATTGTGTTAAGAAGCTATTGTATTTATCAAGAATAATTTGAGAACACAAATCTAACAACAGTGGAGAAGGCAGAGCTTCTCATGCAAGGAGTAAAACCTTACTTTTGCAGTATTTATGAAATAGAATGCTTGAAAGGTTCATGTTCTTGTAAGGTATTTTGTGTGATAAATATGCTAGAATCAGCTCAGCATTTTCCTTCTATTCTACTTGATTATTACTTGGAATAATCTTTGATTCACAAAACTATCCTACAAAAATTATTTTTGCTAACTCTTGAGCACAACATCATTCCAATGCTCAAAGACCTGGTTTGGCTCATGCTGTCATCAGATGGTGCTTTGAAAGACAGTTTGACCTACGAGTTTTCCACAGTAATATCAGACATATCTGTGACTTGTGTGAGTCTGGTCAATTCAGGAATTGTGCTTTTATTGATCTCAGTGGGTATTTTGTGACAGATCTGATTGTTTTGTGGATCCAGAGTCTTTGCAAATGTTTTCAGAACCTTACTGTTATTTCCCATTCTCAGGAAATTGTTTGCACACAATAAGACTTTTACTCTTCATCCATAACTTGATTTGGCTACGGATGTGTCCTTATAAATTGTTCTTACGTATGCTTTAGACCATTCAGTGACACTAGTTATTGGACACAGTAAATATCAGTATGATCAAGCTGTGCATGAGCTATTTTATGAATAAAATGCATGTTCTGCTTAATAAAATCAAATGTGCTGTCTGGTCTGGTGCATTGCCCTCTTAGGCAACTTTGGGGTGTGGTGTTGTGTCCCCCCCTCGCCTCTCATTAAGAAATACATCTTCTGTCCATGTACTCTTCTATTTAGCTCAGTATTTAACCATACAACAATTCCACCATTGTGCAGGAACGTAATAATGCTCTAAAAGAGAAATAAATTATTTTTTTCCATTCAATTGGAAGTTACACACACAAATGTGATCCTGTCTTAGTTTTGGGAGCTATACTCACCTTTCAAGTACTTAACTTTAAACATAAGCTCCCTGAGCACTATACTACAAGTGAAGATGTCTAATGGACAACAGTGACATCTATTAAGAATGATCTTTTGACTGTGGATAAATGTTCAACAGAGACCAAAAAGGCAGTGTCCTGTGGGAATGCCAAGGTTGCTGAGAGCAAATAAAAGCTTTCTGTGTGTAACTGATGCTTGGGGAGTTGTGTTGTTACACACAGGCTCGATTCCAAGGCCTTTATTTTTTTGGATCTTGATCTAAAACTCCTCTGTTCACGATATAAATAGAAAGGTTCCAGTTTGTATGTACATGTGTTTGGGGGGAGGGGGGAGGTGTTTATTGTTTTTTTCTGGTCTTTTCATTGGTTAATATTTGACATAATATATAAAGCCTGAAGGAATTCCACCTAAAGGAATAAAGTGACAAGAATATTCCTGATACTCAGAAGGAAAAGCTTTTTCTCTTTCCAGGAAAGACTATGATATTTTACAGCAGTGTAAGCAAAAAGCAGCTTTTAAAAGGACAATTATTATGCAATACATGGGACAGTTCTATGAAATAATATGTAATGGATATTGGTTCTTCATGAAGTTAAATATTATGACTAATCTCTAAGATTTTCACAGTCAAGGGTTGTAACAAGTAAGATTTTTTTAAATCATTTTGTTATTGGGGTGACTAAGCTCGATACAGCTGTGGGGTCAGTCCCGAGCAGCCACTCTGCTGCTCTTCTCTTTTCCCCACAGGCTGCAGTCCTCCAGGGTAAACCTGCTCCTGCATGAGCTCTCCTCCAGCTGCAGTTCCTTTGGGAAGCACCCCCTTGCTTGCTCCAGCAGAGAAGTTCTCCATGGGCTGCAGTGTTGGTATCTGCTCTGTTGTGATCCTTGTGATCCTCTCCCCAGGCTGCAGGGGAATCTCTGCTCCTTGCTCACGCCCTCCCTTTCCTCTTTTTCTCCCTTGTTCTCACACTTTCTCCCCCCACCACTGTTTCCACGTTCTGCCCACCCCAGCTATGGCTCAGCTGCGCCCTGTGGTGGGCGGTTGGATCCGGCTGGATCCGGCTGGAACCGGCTGTGTCCGGCTAGAACTGGCTGTGTCTGGCTGGAACCGGCCGTGTCCAGCTGGGGCAGCCCCCGCAGTTCCTGCTGCTGTGGCACTGGCAACGCCTACAAAGGTCATGGTTTAATAAACTTCATGGGCTGCAAATTCAACCTTGACAATTTCAGACATGAAAGCAGTTTCTTTGGGAGTGAGTTAAACAGTTGGTCAAAGTAATTTCTTCCCCAAAAGGTTATGCTTGTGTTCAAGGAGGAATCAGTGCAGAGAAACCCAATTGCCTGAGGGGTAAAGGAGAAGGGATGGGGCAATCATAGCACCATTTCTCAGTTCTGTCATAAACAAAATCTGACAAAGAAAGACATTCTTTTTCTCTGAAAGGTTTGTGGCTTTTACTCACTTTAGAAACTTGCTTAGAGGGAAACAAACAACAAAAACCTGAAAGAGAATAGTTTATTTTTGACCACCTGTTCAGCATTTCTTTGACCCAATATCTACACTAAAGGGAGTGCAAATCTGGAAAAGCTGGCTTCCAGCTGACTCCCAGGAGCCACAGAAGGAGTGAAGCAGCATCATACACTAGCTGGCATCAGAAACTGGTCAGGTCTTGACTGACAGATAAAAAGAAGTACACTTTTGACTTTGCTGGTTTGTTTTTTCCTCTTTTTTTTTTTTTTTTTTTTTTTCCCCCCAGTTGTTTTTATTTTTCCAAGTTTTTCAAGCAGGCATTATTAATTCAAATGATGATTCAAGAAAATTTTCCTCAGGTTGCATGTAAATTTTAAATTTTTACATGCCTGTTTTTGTTTACAACAAGCAGAAAGATCCTTCAAAATACAGGTTGCGTGAAAAATGGGTTATAGTTGATTTTTCTCTGAATATCACCTACACCACTATTCTTAAATGGAGGCAATTTTCAGATTGTTGATTCTTTTTTTGTTGGCAAAACTTTACTATGTTTCTGGGCTTGAAGCAGTCAATACTTTCATGGACTATTTTTGAAAATGAAAAATTTAAAAATTTGAGTGACTTGAATTGTTCAGGCTTAATTAATCCCTTCAAAATTCTTGGATTTCATCTTCTATTACCAGAGTGCTTTGGGCTTGGGCTTTGTTTGCTGGGTCACATCCTCAATGTCATTTTATGAAGATAAAAATACTCCTTGGTACCATGACCTTTATGTTTTCTCTCTATTTGCAGGGTCTGTTTTAATAGACTGTCACATAGACCTTTGTGCAGTGAAAATTTTTATAATGTTGGATGGTGGTTTCTTCATCCTTTAACATGAATTGTTATTTTTCCACTGGGCTATTAAAGTCTTTCTTTTGGTGGACCTTTTGTACTAGCACATTGTTCCTTCTGTGCTTTTGGATAGGAAAGCTCTCAAACATTATTATCTTTTTCTTTCTTTGTATCTTTAGTAGTCTTGCATGATGTGCAGTTGCTTACTCAATTGATTATTGCTGGATAAGTTTTATATCAATAAATCCAGTGTATTTGGAACTGTGAATTCTGTAATGGATTGGTATTTTAAGATATAAAGAAATAACATTTTTCTTACTTGAATGCTAAGGACCACAGTCTTCCTTTTTTTTATCTAATATATTAGAGTTGTTAAATCTGTTTAATACCTTTGGAGTTTCTAAATTGTTTGATTAATTATTTTAGCTGGGAATATAATGAAGAGAAAGAGATGGCAATGCTAAGGTTTTAGTTTTAGTTTTTGCTAGTGTTGGAGCCTTTAATCCTTACAAAAACATGTATCTTTTTTTGTTTCTTTTTTTCCTCTACTGTGACAGTGTGGCTGAAAATCAGCAACACCAGCGCTTCAGGTTATTGTCAGCTTGTTTATTTGTCTGTGGAAACTCTTGCTGTCAACTTTAATTCTTGTATAGGTGAATTGGTTTCCTGCAAAGGTCTTAAGAAATCTCGTTTATGTTACTAAACTCATGTTCTGTTTTCCTAAAGTGCTTAACTGCATGATAAACTTCAAACACACGATCGGTCTATTGCATTTATTGATTTCTGTGCTTAAACAGAAGCCAAGTGTGGGCACCTCATTGAATCTGGTCCTTTGATAGAAATGATCCTAACGCATAGGAGTAGCTCTATTTGTCAGGAAATGGGCTTCCATATGGAATTATAGAGATACGCAGTATTTCTGACAAGTAATAGATATTCCCTTGCCATTTAGAAGGATGCCTGGTACTTAAGCACTTGGTATTTACAAGTTTTTCTTCTTACAGTTTTTATTTCAGACCCACAACCCTTTTGCTATAGTGTAAGGATTTTCAACAAAATCAAGTGATTTTGATTGTTCTACATTGGCAAATCCATTAATCTGCAAAGACTTCCATGTGTTAGTTATTAGGTAAGGAGCTGCTTTTTAGCATATGTCAAGTGAAACAAATTTTTTAGGATTAATGCTGCTTTTTAAAATTCTGAGAACATCAGCAGAAGTAAACCAGAAATTGTAAAATGAACAACTAATTCAAAGGCCCAAGCACTGAGCAGTCACAGGAAAAAAAATGTTTAGACATATAGAATTTTATCAATAAGCTTCTCGTGAAATGAGGAATATTAATGTCAACCTAGTGCGGGGACTTGGCCAGTTTATTACAATCAATAAGAATTTACTCATTCACCCTAGTGCATGCTGGAGCATGTCCTGCTTTTCATATCCTGAGTGAACCTCTTCAGCTGACATTACAGTCATGGATTTTGGCAGGAAGAATTTTAATGTTTAATGTTAAAATACTTTATGTAAAATCAGAATAATCTGAAGTGGATAGGGAGAAGCTAACACTTGTAAGAAAACTGATTTTCTGTGGCAGATTACAGTTTATGTTTTGGCAGCTGGAAACACAAAGAAATTGTGGTGGATGCTTTGCTATGAGGAAATACAAGTAGAGTAAAGGTGCATTGCATAGAAAACCAAATCTAGTTCAAAAACTGTTTGTCATTTGGAGAGGAAAAAAGATTCTGTTAAAAGTGCATGTTCCTACAGAAAAGAAATTCTTGGTAATTGAAGTTGCTGTCATTAGTTGTCAAAGTTTTCAAATCTGTTTCTCATTTGTTTACTACAGACCTCCTAAATAAGGAACAAAACAGATTTTAAAATGTTCACATATATCTTGAATCCCAAATTAGTAGACAATTGTTCCACAAAGCATAAAGTTTCTAGTATTTGAAAAGCATCGATTACACTGTTTATTTTCATTTAAGAAACATTAACAAGTGGTGATTAAATTACATATCATGAACAACAATGATTACTTAATCAGCAGTCTTTTTCTTTGATTTTGGGCAAACTGTTGGTTTGAGAAAGCATGTAAGAGAAAGCTGAAAGAGTCAACCACTGTTGCTTGAAAGAAATTTGAATGCCTATTTATTTAGAAACAGTTTGATTTTTTTTGACTGATGTAAAAAAAAAAAAAACGGATTGAATTTGCTGTTTTATATTTCTTTAACCCCTTAGCTTTCAAATTTAAATGAGGATTTCGTTTCATTTTGTCTAAACAAGATTCAATTCAGGGATTTATTTGTATATATGTGTAAGTTATTAAAGCAGTAATTGCCAGTGATTCTTTTATTTCAATATATGGTATATTTTTCCTCTGTGTTCTAAGCACTAATCATAGAACTTTATCTGTCCAACTCTGTATATTAAACAGCTATCATAAAATAGAAAATCTAATGCAATAGGCGATTGTTTGCTATAGTAAAAAAATTTAAAAACAACTTTTTGAGGGTTTTTTTTTTACTCTTGAGTTCAATGTTACAATGCGGCTGTAGATGTAATTATGAACAGTTAAAAAAGCTTTTTCTATCCATTTTATGTGTTCAATTTCTATGGTTATCCCTTTGCATTTCTGAGTGGATAATGGGACATAATGTATTCCCATTTAATATACTGTTACTTATCTTGTCTGTTTTCAGTGCAATAGAAATGATGAAAGCATTTTAGCCAGTGTGGCCCCTGATCATGTATTCCTGGACTTCTGGCCATTTTCATTGCCCATACCTGTAGGTTCATTTCAGTTTGCTGTTGCTTTTTCTTTTTTAAATAGGGTACTGGAACTGACTACAATTTAAGTGCCCAGACACCACTTAGCTATGAAGCAAAAATATAATATTTTATCTTTTTAATGTGACAGGAACTCTTAATTCCACATGTATTAGGTCTTGAACTATCATTTTGTACAGTGGTCTGAATTCCTTCCTGTGGCCTAGTGTATTCATAGAGGATGAGACTTTTGTTACAATAATTGGAGGAAGGCTAACATCCTGAGGAATATACTACTGGCTATACATATTTCTCATGCATATCTATATTTTCTAAGTGTTCAATACGGTAAAAATTGCACATTTTGATGTTTTTGATCTTTGAACTTAGTAAATTTAAGAAGTTCATACATTTATCAATAAGCCCCTTGAAGTCAGATGGCCATTATAAAATTCTGGAAATTATCGTTGATTAAATAACTATTTACGTGAAAAAAGCTTAATTAATTTGGTACTTTCATTAAGTTTTTTCTTCAGTTTTTTAGAAGACTTAACCAAGGCAACTGATGTTCCATTAGAAAGCCCCAGAGAAAGATCTAATGTAGAATACTGGCAATGAGGTATGGAGTTTTTCAAAGAGAATTGAGTATTGTATTTGATTTGTAGTAGAAGATGATAAGTGGAAAATAGCCTGTATGGGCCTACTTTCTATGAAGTATAAAATGTCTGATAAATGCAAAATAATATTCAAAATACTTTATTCTATAATTTTAATGCAATACATTTTAAAGAAATCTTAAGCAGCCTTATACTTGCTCTATATATTTTTTCACTGTCAATGTTTTCTTGCTTGTTAATGTCCAATGAGCAGTTGGTCTAAATAGCTGTTAAGAGACTACAAACTCATTTTTGCTGCCTTGTAGTTTGTGATCACTGAGAATTGTTGCAACCTTTTCATGGGCAAAAACTTGATGAGTTCAGTGGTAAATAGTTGCAAGTGGTAAAAAGTTAAAGCAAAACCCAGCATAGCAAATAATAAAATTGCAAGTAACTTCTGAACAGTTCAGTAAATCTCTGCACTGAATTTCATAAGGACACCTCAGGCTTTTTAATGTTGCTCTTTTAACATTGCTATAGGATTCTGTAAAGACACATATAGGGAGACATGTTAGGGTAAAAAGGTACCAAAAGGGTAAAAAAGTGGTATCTGAATGACATGCCAACACCATCTTGAAAATCATTGAACCCAGCTATGGTTTAAATGTTAATGATTTCTGGTTTGTGGAGATAAATACATTAGCAATTGTGAGGTGCATTAATATGAATATTAGTACGAAATGTACTATTGAGTATGAAAAACTCACATAAGTTCCTGTGGCAAGAATAAGGGCTCTCTCCTAGTAGACTGCAAATGTCTGAAACTGAAATAAATAGTCTCAATATCAGCCAAATTATTAGCTTAGTAAAAATATTTAATTTATTCTCTGGACAAACTTCCCCTTAAATTGTCCCATTCCATCTGCAGCAATTTTGCTGCACATGAAGAACTTTTAAATGTATGAAGAAATGGAACAAGTACTGTTACTCAGAATATAGTTACCTGAGAAACTATTAAAAGTTTCATTTTTCCCTATAAAAACATGTTAAGGAGAACCCAGGGTTTTTTTTCTTTTGTTAATTTTTTTCTTTACTGTGAAATTATTATAATTTTGAAAGGACTACAGTAACAAATACTTCAGGTTGAATGAAAGACCTTAGATATTCATTACTATTTTATCTCATTTTCTATTAGAATGGCTGGATATGTAATGAAACAAATTTTTCAATGGAAATTCTGATTTGTCCCTTAATCAAGAGAATGGTAAACACAGATATTGCAAAGTAATTGGATTTACTGAAAAAAAAAGTTCAGAGGTAGTGGATAACGGGTATAAGATGGAGAGAAACAAGGTATCAGCAGCTTGCTAACTTATATTGTTGATCAAAAATGCATGCTGTTGCCAGGATCTAATTCTGTTTTAGCGGTTAAGAATGTATGAAATATGTAGTACTTCACTTCTCAGCAGCATTTAAAGAATTTGCATGTAAATTAGGTAGCTTATTGCCTTTCATGATATTTCTATACTGCCTATGCTTTACAAAAGTTTTATTAAAAGTAGTAACATGCCATTTAAGTTTCCAAATTGATGGGAAAAGATGAAGCCATGAGGTTTTCTCACCTTGATATTTCCTTTCTTTTAAATTTCTAATACTCTGAAGCTGCATTTCTTTATAATTGCAATTGTTCAACACATGCAAGCATTCATACACATTCACGTATATTTTGATCCATAGATGCCTACTGATAATAGTCTACATTTTTTTGTTTTCTCTAATTAGCTTGCTTTCAAGGAGTCTGTAATGAGTCTCACTTTCTAAGCCAGCCTACCTTGTCATGGTCTATCATTTAAATGGCTGGAAGGGTTTAGCTTGAACCAGTTCCTCATCTTGTATTGTATTGCTGTTTCTCTTCAAGACATGTTTGGTGGGACAATTTATTTTTATGGCCTTTTAACAACCCAGTTCTTTGTAATACTTGTAATACATTCATCAATGATCTGGACAATGAGATCGAGGGCACTCTCAGTAAGTTTTGCGAGGGACACTTAGTTGGGTGGGAGTGTTGATCTTCTGGGGAGAAGGAAGGTTTTGTAGAGAAATCTGGACAGGCTGGATCAGTGGGCCAAGAACAACTGTATGAGATTCAGCCAGGCCAAGTGCCAGGTCCTGCCTTTTGGTCCCAATAGTCCCATGCAGCTCTACAGCTGGGGGCAGAAAGGCTGGAAATCTGCCCATCAGTAAAGGAGCTGGTGATCCTGGTCGACAGGCAGCTGATCATGAGCCAGCATGTGCCCAGGTGGCCAAGAAGGCCAGTGACATCCTGGCCTGTGTCAGCAATAGTGTGGCCAGCAGGACCAGGGCAGTGATCATCCATCCCATTGTATCCAGCACTGGTGGGGCTGCATCTTGTGTACTTTGCGGATTTCTGGGCCCCTCTCTACAAGAAGGACATTGAGATGCTGAGGTGTGTCCAAAGAAACGCAATGGAGCTGGTCTGCGGCACAAGTCCTATGAGGAGCAGCTGAGGGACCTGGCAGTGTTTAGACTGGGGGCTGTTTACAACTACCTGAAAAGAAGTTGTAACAAAGTAGAGGTAGGTTACTTCTCCCAAGTAACAAGAAACAGGATGAGAAAACAACCTCATGTTGTACCTGGGAATGTTTAAGTTGAGTAGTATAAAAAATTTCTTCACAGAAGGAGCTATAAAGCTCTGGAGCAAGCTGCCAAGAGAAATGGAGATTTTTAAAAGGCATATAGCACTTAGGGACGTAGTTTACAGAATCACAGATTCACAGTATCAAGTAGGTTGGAAAAGACCTATGAAATCATTGAGTGCAACGTATAGCCTAACATCAGCTCGTCAATTAGACCATGGCACTAAGTGCCACATCCAGTCTTTTTTTAAACGCCTCCAGGGAGAGTGACTCCACCACCTTTATTTGGCAGCCCATTCCAATGCCCAATCAGTCCTGTGATAAACCTCCCCTGGTGCAGCTTAAGACTGTGTCCTCTTGTCCTATTGCTGATTGCTTGGGAGGAGAGGCTGACCCCACCTGGTTACAATGTCCTTTCAGTCAGTTTCAGAGAGTGATAAGGTCTCTCCCTTGGGCATCCTTTCCTCCATATTAAACACCCCAGGCTCCCTTAGCTGTTCCTCATAGGACTTGTGTTCTAGACTGTTCACCAGCTCTGCTGCTCTTCCCTGGATGTGCTCCAGCATATCTCAGCATGCTCCCTGAATTGGGAGGCCCAGAACAATTCTCAAGGTGTGGCCTTTAGTTTAGTGGTAGATTTGGCAGTGTTAGTTAGTGGTTGGACTTGCTGATCTTGGAGGTCTTTTGCAACCTAAATGATTTTATGATTCTGTGTTCAGCATCTGAAATAAGCTTTTGGTCTGCTGTGTAATCACAGGAGGTGCCAGCTAGCTACTCAAGTACTAGGAGCTGGTCTGCATCTCCTGGTATGTGATGTCCTATCCTAGCCCGCAGAAAGTTCCATCTGAGTTAAAGAGATATGTTAAAATATTAGCTGTTGCCTTGCAACAAATATATCTGACATCCTTTTATTGTATTATATTGTTGGTATTTCTAATCAAAATTTCTAATCAGTTCCATGGTAAGTAGATTTGAAAATAGAGATGCATTTGGCTGACTGTGTTGTATTTTTAGCTGGCTTGATTTTGAGTGTTGAAGGAGGGTTTCTGCTCTCATCCACGTTGAAAACTACAGGAGGGTGATCTTAGCCTTTCTGATAAAAATCTTTGACTCTACCTGCCCCTGAAAATAAAAATAGGCAGGTACTTATAGGCTGTGGAAGACAGAGCCTGGCAACGAAGAAATGGTGTAGTAGCTGTCAGCATCAAGTGTCTAATTCAAGAGTTTTAGCTTTGCCTTTTTCTGAGGAGACATAAAAATGACAAGTATGTATGGAAAACCTCTTCAATCTTGTCTTCTTGTCCTTGGACATAAAAATAAGTGAATTAAAGTTGCACTGTGAAGAGGAAATAATTTCTGCACTAATAAAATTCTGAATTATTGACTGTCTTATACTTGCTCTAGGTGGAGATGTGTCATGTCCCTTCTGGCCACAGAAGGCAGAGGGAGCAATATGTTGCGCAGGAAATTGGTAATAATATTCAGGTTTTTTTAATTCATCATAATATACTGCATGGTTTGTCTAAATCAAGTAAATGGTATTTTCAGTCTAATGACACCAAATCCTAGGCTTTCCTGGTATTTAAAAATTTACAGAATCCAATTTTTATATGCTTCCCTTATATCTTGTCCTTGAATGTTGTGAATGCAGCATACTAAGGCTCTAAAGATACTACTAACATCAAAAGCAGGCAGCTACTCATTGGCTCACATATGATTTTCAGGGTTTAGGGCTATTATAGTGGAAGCTCATTAAAATTGTAAGGGAGGAAAATGTTTTTAAAGCTAGAGGGAATCTGATATACCTGTTTTGTTTCGATTTTAAAGTATGTTCACAGGGTAGGACATATATTAATTCATTTTATTTCAGTAATTTGAGTCCCAAATTGCATATGTGTCTTCAGGGGTGGAAGAAAAATATTTTTATTCAAAGATTGGGGCTATTTTTTTTAAAGAACTTTTCTAAATTATGGTACAGACCTACAAAAAAATTACTGAAACCTAGTAAAATTCTGGTTCCCAGAAGAAGATATCTTTTTCAGTAAAAACTTAATAATTTGAACTCTGATCTTCATTATTGATGTTCTTGATCTGCAGGAAACTGATAAGTTAGAATATTTCAGTTGAAGCGCACAGTTGAAAATAAGAGGTGTGAGGGCTTATTGGAGAAATTACATTAAAAATAATAGTAATTGATTTAGCAGGTCTTTTTAGTTAGACGAATAACTAATGAAAACTGAAATACCAGTTTGCTCTCAATATGGTAGTGAAATCTAACTTTTCGTTCAAGGCTATCTCTTTTTTTGAAAGATCATGTTTAATTGTGCTTGTCCAGCCAAAGAAAGATGTTTAGTACTTCATTCCATTATTTAGTCAGTTGCCTCTGGCCTTACATTTATTTTGAAGCTTTACACTCCCGAGAGGCTTGTTTCTTCAGAATTATAAAGTACTTTTACATCCTCTTTTTCAATTTTTTTGCTGATATTTTCTATTGTTCTGCAGTAAGTTTAAACATGTTTAAGGGGTTTTTTTTCCTAAAGCTAGCTTTAGGAACTGCTTGTATAGTTCAGGAATTCCTATATTTCGCTGTGCTTTCTACAGACTGGCAAGCAAAATAAAAACAATATAAATGTTACAATATTATCATGGAAACTCCCTTGACACTCAGTGGGGGACTGTTAGTTTTCAGTATTGAAATTATGTGGAAGCTTTACCAAAACACAGGTGATTCCCTAAATTGCAGATCTCTTAGCTATGGGTGAAAGAAAGGCTATACAACCTTCTCTCCCCAGGCAAATGTTGCCCATTTTCTCCCCACTGGAATTCAGTTAACCTGATTTCAGAAATTTTTAAAAGATCTGGCTGTTTTAGGATTGATGTGTAGTTGCTCAGGATGGAAAATGTCAGGGAGCAGCTACGTGGAGGTGGGTGAGTTGAGAGCTGAGGGTGTCCAAAGCGCAGGCTGTGCCCTCAGTGACAAGGTGCAGTGCTGCAGCACAGCTGGGCGAGGAGCACCGAGGGCTGGTAGCAACCACCTACAGCCTCAGCTGAGCTGCCAGCCAGGTTCAGGGAACCTTCAGCGGCCACGTTTGGAGCAGCTGCTGAGGATGTTGGAGGCCAGGCTCAAGAGAGGTTTCGTGCACTCCAGGTCTGGAGCCCAAGCCCAGGCAACAGAGCTTGTAGAGCCCTTGTCTTGGAGCCCAAGCCCAGTCCAGCAGGAGATCAGACTGGGCACAGGTATACATGTGCCAGAGTTCAGGCAAGGCCTGAGTGTATTTGAGGTGCTGACTGAATAAATGGAAATAAGTAATTTATTAAACAAAATATAACTCTTCTGATCATTTTTGCCCAGCCTCAATCACATTTCAGTACAGTGAATGCAAAGAAAAATTTAGGTAGTAAGGAGGCAGACATGCTTATCTCAGAATATAAGTTAAAACCTTTCATTCACATTTTGTTTTGTTTTAAACTGTTTCTCACCTTTGCAAAGTGTGATGAAAAAGGTATGAGAAACAATATAGTGGGTGTTGTGGTGTAGACATGATCATGTTTGGCAGCAGTAGCCTTCTGAACCAATTTTAATTCTCTTAGAATTTAGTAGGTGTCAAAACTGTTTCTACCAAGTGTCCCTAAACAAAAAAAAGGTGGTGCTCACCTGTTGCACTTACACGTAAATGATGAATTTATATACAAAACCTCTTATCTTCTAGGTGTATATTTCTGTGTATATACCTATGTTTCTATTTCCAGTATTTTAATCATACTTCATATGTAATCTATTTTCTTTTGTATGCATGTTCAGTATTTTTCAAAACAGTTATAAAATTATAGAATCAGAGAAATAAGATTGGAAACTACTGTTAATTACTAGACATTAATACAAATATTTTTAAAAAAAGAAAAGAGACTGTGATTACCATGTGCAAATAAGGTAGAAGAATAATGTAATTAGAAAAATAAAACCCATATTTTCCAGTAGACTGCATGCTTCTTGTCTGTAACACAAGGATAATTAGGTACTAATGTAGAAGCTGATTGAGAGAATGGTTACAAACACTGTTCATGAAGTTGAGCTTTTTTTGAAAGACATATGTCTGAAATTCAAAGTAAACCTATAAATAAGAAAAAGCATCTACATAAGGATATTCACTGCATACTTCTCAAAAACCATATACCACAGATCTTCATTAGACAGAGGAGTTCATTGAACATTATATCTTTTCACTATCAATTAATGTTGAATATATTCTATTTTAATTTTGTTAATTGTGAAGGAGCAAAGAAATTTGTAGCCTTAACAAGTGTGCAGCCCTGTGCTTAGTATCACAAAGTTGTGATGTACATGCTGATGGTTCTCTGTGCTGTTTTTGTATTTCTTTTTTATTTGTCTTTTAGCACCAAAATCAACAAGACCATTTTAACAAAGATATGTGTTTCTGCAAAGTATATGTCATGGTCAGCAACTGTGCTTAGGGGAAAACTCTTCCTTTTTTTTGTTGTTCAGTTTGACATTCCACATAAAAGAAGGACAATTTGGATTCCAGATGTCTGCAGCTCATCTGAAGAAAAGACATTTTTCAGAAGTTGCTCTTTATTTTAACACTATTACCTTGTGAAATTATTTTAATATTAAAAGTCTTCAACTTTTTAAGGAAATGATCGGTTGGTCAATCATTATCAAAGAAAAATTTAAAGGTTTTTAGCATTTCATTTCCTTTTTTTGCTTTCAGCACTCAGTTGAACAATTTTGACATTTCTATACATGTATCTGGAGATAAAGCCGAGTAATGTTTCTTCATAGCTTTTTTTCTACCATGGCTTGGCCATGGGACCTAAAGGTGTCAGAGAGCAGTGTCCTGTATTTCAGACTTTGAAGCTTCTACAGTTATTTGCACTGAGAGCTGATGTAACTACAGTGAACTCTGTTCCTGCCCTGCAAAACTCTGAAAAACAAATAGGTAATCAAGTCCAGTGGTAGGAGCAAATGTTACTGAGCCATGCCTAAAGGCAGTTTTTTGTCCAGTTTCAGTGTAGATGTTCCATCTTGGGTGTTTCCTCTCTCCACCTTAGCCTTACATATTGCATATCATCATTTTATGCCATTAGGCAGCTAATCACCTCCTGGTGTTGGATGGGGAGACAATTGAAAAGGGGAAACTGAAAACTCGTGAGATAAGGACAGTTCAATGAGTAAAGCAAAAGCTGTGTGCACAAGCAAGACAAAATGGGGAATGAATTCAATGCTTCCCATGGGCAGGCAGGTGTTCATCCATCCTCAGTATGGCAGGACTCTATCACTCACAACATTTACCGGGGAAGACAAACACCATATCTCTGAATTTCCTTCTGCCTCCTTCCCCCAGCTTTTATTGCTGACTATGCATCATGGTATAGAACATCCCTTGGGTCAGTTGGCATCACTCGTCTTGGCTGTGTCCTGTCCTAAGTCCTTGTGCACCCCCAGCCTCCTCATTGGAGTTGCAGCATGAACAACAGAGGCAGCCTTGACTCTCTATGAGTGCTGCTGAGCATTAACTGTATCATCCCTGTGTTATCAACACTGTTCTGGCCACAAATCCAACACAGNAACACTGTTCTGGCCACAAATCCAACACAGCATCGTGTGGGCTGCTTCGAAGAAAATTAACTGTATCCCAGCCAAAACAAGTAGTTTGCACTTATTTATTTTCCTCTTTTTTTTCAATATGCCTTGGTTTTCACTTCACACTTAGAAGAAGGGTCAGTACTTTAGGTGTGCAATTCTTTCTGAGAGAGGCGCTCATTAGAGGCAATATGACATGAAAGACACATCATAGAGCAGAGTAACAGCTGATACACTTACACATCCTTTTTTCAGATCTAACATTTGCAAATTTTGAGCTAAACATATTTTGAATTCGTCTTAAATGCATTAATCTTTCAATCAGATTGAAAGAAGATGCATGGTGCCTGTGTAGAAGAGAAGAAATAGGATTGTAAGTTCCCAACTTACAGCGCAGATAATTCTATGAGTTTTTAATCACTGTATGTGGTTATTAGTAGCCATAACTTCAGTGACTGATACTTGTGATTACAATGAGAAATTTACTTTCATTGTTACATAGATATATAGAAGTAATAAAATTAAAATATTTTTTGCTATTATGGCCAATGTTTACTTAAGCAAATATTTTACTACATGGCATAAAACCACTGAATCTTGTACACTTGGTTGTCTGAAATACGTTGGACATAAATCTTCTAAACTCAATGCATTGTAATGTCATGAATGAAAAAAGTTTGGATACTGAACATTAGTTCATGCTCAGAACTGATGTAAAATTTCAGTATATTTTTCCTAGGAAGCATACAATGAATTATCAGAGAAGAATGCACCATGATTTCCATATCAGATGCTAACATATGGCAGGGAAAACTGGCACCCCCGTTTATTCTCAGTATCTATCACGCTGCTTAGTGAAGTGCAATGATAATGCTGTAACTTGCATTCTTTTTGGGGCTTGTGTGTTGAAGATACTGTTCTAATATCATCATCTGGGAAAATAGCTTTGTTAGCTCAGCTCTTTCAAGGCAAACTAAAATCCCGTGTATGAAAACCTGCAAGTGCAGTTCAGTTGAAGGTGGTTTAATGTTCTTCATGCTCTGTTCTTGATGAAAGACAAAGTTTTGGCATTTTATGTGATGCTTGCTTTTTTTTTTTTAAGAAAGCACTCCTTTAAAAAAAACTGAACAATTTTTTTGCTTTAAAAATCAAGGGACAATATTCCAATAGTTTTCTAATTTCTCAGAGTGATTTTCTGAGAAGAAAAACTTTATAAGATCTCTCAAAAACTTGTCCATAATTATATGCTGCCATGATAGATGATAGTAGAAAGAATAAAAGCTTTTTTAAAAAAGTAAATAATGTGGGAAGGAACACAGTCAGTGTTGAAACTGTAGAAATAGAGTTGACTATAAATGAAGAATAAACCACTGAAAACTTTCATTTATTTCTATGGTATCTGAGGATGCATCTATTTACTTTTCAGGTGCTTGGCATATGTTTAAATGACTGGAAATACTCAAGTGCCTTTGGAAGAATCAGATGAGAGAGTGAAGTTGGTCCAGGAAAGGGAGTTTTGTGATCCGTACTCACAGTGACTAACAATGGGCTAGTGACAGGCCACTGGTGCAGCTTTTGGACACAAATTTTCCATGGAAAGATGACCTAGCGCAGTGCTTGTAGTGTCTTTAACCTGCTTAGAATCAGTGGCATATGCAGATGGCTTGCTTGTCTCCACCATCATCTTTGAAACCACCACTTTGAAACCATCACAGATCCAGTGAGGACTAAAGGTCCTGCAGGGTTTGCAGTTGTAGCAACTGCGTTACCAAAATTGCTTTGTTGCAGGGCAAGGGAAGTAGAGCAGTAGCTGAGACTAGAGAGTTGCACTAGTGAGAGCAGCTAAAAAAGACTGTTTGTATGACTTGG
>VYZR01007994.1:0-13372 GCA_013400675.1 Oxylabes madagascariensis
CTAATATATTTATTACAATATTTACCTCTGGATTACTCTTACCTTACCAAGTTTCATGGAATGTATTGATCTATAAAGATACCTAGTGGCTAATTGGATGTTTATCAACAAAGTATTTAGGCAGTACTGTCGGTTTTTTCCCCTGTACATTTTTTTCAGTGTTTTCACTACTTGTATGACCACTAAAATGATATATTCAGAATAATGAGGTTTCTAGTGGTTTTGAAATGTTATTTAAATGCTGATTTCAGAGGTACTGTTCATAATCTCTGTTAGGTCTGCCGAGAAAGCACAATTTCCAAGAGGTTTATATCAGCATAAATCTATGGAGCTTTGTCAAAGCATTGCATTCAGACCAAACTTTTGCCACTCATCTGACTAGATACCCACAAACCACTGACCTAGCTGAAAAGTAACCTGCAGCACCATAAATTGACAGACAGAGAAAAGTATCTCAGTTAAATGTAATCCCTGAATCCGTTCAAGGTTCTTTTTTTCTTATTTTCCACCACTGCTTTTTGAGTTAGGAGGAAATTTTCCACATCCAGCTTGGTTTTAACCCAGCTCAAAAGTACTTCTGCAAATGGAGTTTGCTATTCAGTAAGCCTGCTCCTAAATCATAGCAAGAGAGGATGGATGGATCTTTGCTTCTGCTTTTCTAAAAAGCCAAGGTGTGTAGCCAGGTGTGTGGCTGGGCTGCTGGATGACATCATGTAAGTCATGTCATCTTTCTTTGCTTCAGATTTCCATCGACTTGGAAATAAGTAGATAAAACATTTGGAAATTCTCTAGCAAAATCCTTGAAACAGGTGGGTCTTATTATTCTAAGAAGAAACAAAAACCTGGGCATTTGCAGTGTGGCCAGAGCAAGGATTAGCAAAGCAGGACACACCCTGGCTCCAGCACTGCCTTCCTCTGTGACTCAATTAACCTCTCCTTGCCTTCATTTATTATATCTGGTGTGGTATTCATTCTCATGCACCTCCTCCAGAATCCTGTGCTAAATCTCATGTCTGCCATGCAAGAAAGACTCTGAATCACTGAATAACAGAAGGGTTGAGACTCAAAAGGGCTCTCTGGAGCTCATCTGGTCCCCCCCTGCCCCAGTCAATTAGGACCACCTACAGCAGTTGCTCAGGACCATGTTCAGATAGGTTCTGAATATCTCCAAGGAAGGAGACGCTCTTTTCCACCCTCTCTGGGCAAACTGTGCCAAGGCTTGGTCACCCTCACAGGAAAAACGTGTTTTCTGATGTTCAGAGGGAACCTGCTTCATTTCCAACAGTGCCCATCACCTCATGTCCTGTCACTGGGCACCACAGAGAAGATCCTGGTTCTGTCTTTTTGCACCCTCCCAACAGGTATTTGTACACATCAATAAGTTCCCCCCTAAGCCTTCACTTCTCTGAACTGAACAGTCCCAGTTCTCTCAGCCTTTCTTATAGGGAAGGTGCTCCACCAGCCTACTCATTTTTGCAGCTCTTGGCTGCACTTGTTCCAATAGCTCCATCTCTCTCTTGTGCTGGGGAGGCCAGAACTGGATGAACATCGATGAATAGCTGAGAAAAAAAAGATATCATAATTACAAAAAAACCCTACAAACTTCCCTTAGAGTTAGAGACTTCAGGAGTCTACTGGTTAGTTTACCAAGGAGAAAGTTAAGGGAGAAGCTTGATCAAAATTTTTAGGGACAAAGACATGGAACACAACATAATTTAAGTAATTGTCAGTTCATCAAACAAGAGTGTAACGAGGCCAAATGACTCAGTTTGAAAGGGGACCAAAGAGAAATGAAGTGCAGTGCAATTAGTTGTTTAACAATGGCAGCAATTAGCTGCTGGAAAATTTACCAAGTATTCTGGCTGATTCTCTGTATCTGGTGATTAAATCAAGATCAGATTTTATGTCTCCTTTGAAGTCTTGTCCCAGTTCATATAAAAATTCCTCTGGCCTGTGTGATGCAAAAGTCAGACAAAAAGTGATCACAACAGTCCCTCCTGGCTCTATCATCTAATCTGTTATGTGAGATGACATTTGCTGTTCTGGTGATTAGGCAATTAACATTGCAAAAACCAGAAAATTCCTAAAATTCAGCAGGGCTGAATGCCTTGAGTTAGTCTTTGCCTCAGTCTCAGAACAAAACTCTGAACACAAAACACCACTGTACTTGTGTCTAAAACAAGCCAGAAACAAGATAGAGAAGAATTTGGTAGTTTAAATGCCAGTTTGGTGTACCCAGCCTATCTCAGCTGTGTGCTAATCAGCAGTAGCACCTGTGTGCCAGACACAGGCTGATAAAATCTCCATACTGCTGATCATGATCAAGTGTGGCAGCCAGATTTGTTTATAAAAGACTGAAGCATCTCTAAAGGAAAGCTGTTAAGGGGTTCTTTGTCTTAGCAAAACTCGTCAGAGTAAAAAAGCCTGCATTTACCCTGGAGAGGAGTCCTTTAAAAAAACAGTCCTGGAACATAGCTAGGAGCTGGAATACATTGACTGGCATAGGTCAGGTTGCTGCAGCAATTCTGTGTTTGGATTCTGAAGCCAGTCTACCAGATTGTTCTGCTTTGGTTCGAAACCAGGCAGAAACACCAATTCATGTAGTGGTTTCACTGTTCGCCAAATTTAGTGTAGTGGTTTGAGTGTCTTTACTGCTGCAAGATAGAACTAGGGGGAAAAAGGCAAAACAGGCCCAACTTAAAAGTAAACAAATAGATTTTATTAACACACACATTAAAAGAATGAAAAAGAAAAAAAAATAATTGAAAAGTGAAACTCCAAAACCCTTCTCCCTTCCCCACAAACTGTTCACTTTCCCACAACCAACACAGAGAGTCAAAACTATGATTTTCAGTCAATTTCACCATTTAAACATAATCTTTCATCACTTTGGGAGAGAAGTTTCTCTTGGTGTCCCATGGAATTTCCCCCACTGACAACCTGGAACAGTTCTCTTGTGGGTTTTAACTGTCACAAAAANAGGTCGGAGCTCCGAATGTCCGAGCAATCAGGAATCATAAATGCTTATAAATGCCTCCTGCCCATCCCTGGGTCTCATGGGATGGGCGCCCAGAGGGCAGCGAGGCCAACCCTGCTGAGCCCGGAGCTGCTATTGATGCCTTAACTTTTAGTTTTCATATTTTTGGATTCTGTGCTGCCTAGGGATCTGAGCCTCATATTAAGTGCTGGTAAGCTCTCTTCACAGAGTAAGTAGACAAAACAAATCCTTTCCTGCTGGAGACCAAGGACAACTTTCAGGCCCAAAAGCATAAACAAGGGTGGACTGAAAGGAGGAGCAAGAAAGATGGGACCTCACGGCCTGAAGCTGTAATTGGACAATTAAACTCCAATATGCAAATAGACCAAAACTTATAAAATGTAACTTCTCTCGGGCGGTCAGCCATTTTTGTGACCATTCATTGTCCACCCTGGGCACAGCCTCGGCCGGGCTCTTATCGTGCCCAATGTGGATTCTGGAGACCTTTCAATAACTACCAACTTTATTCCCTAGCTCCGTCCAGTCTCTGTTTCAGGTCAGCCTTCCAAGGCATCACTATCAGGGGCTGGGCAGACACAAGCAGCAGCCTCCCCTTCGCCTCGCTGGCAGCCGGGGGTGGGGGGACCCAGGGGCCTGGCTGGGCCTGAGGGGCCACACGGCCGAGCAGGATCAGCCCTGTTACCTGTTCCAATGCAGGAAGGGAAAAGGGCAGTTCCCTGGGAGCCTCCAGTATTTAACCCCTGGAAGTTCATGCAGACGTATCTCTTTCTAGTTGGCTCTTCTCTGTAACTTCTGGAAAAAATCACTTCCCGGCCAAACTACCACACAGATGTACCAAGGAAGAGCAACTTTTCTGAAATAGCCTTGATAATAGGTTTCTGAGGGAGACAGCTCCTTGGAAGCCAAGCGCTCTGATGCCATTTATGAAGGTGCACCACGAAAAGACAGGAAGGCATTAGAAGAGAAAACATAACATATGTTAATCGTCTGCAATTCAATCACTTTTCTGCATAGCTAGGAAATGAATAATTTTGTGTAATGCTAAGCATAAGACTGTGACTCTTTGTAGATAGTCCTTGAACTGAAACAATAAAGAAAGCAGCATACTGCTTGTCATTCTACTGCAGCCCTCATGAGAGCCAAAATAAGCTTTAGGAAAGTTCATGTCTAATTTTCAGACTCGGCTGCTCTAAAGACATCTAGAGGCCCGAAGAATTTCCCTACGGATGAGTCATCCTCAGTAATTTCATGTTATTTCTCAGAGCAGACCTGAAATCCAACCCAGATCCAGAAGCATATCACTGCGGGAAGGTTTGGATGGCACATAACTGGACATGGAGTCCTGCTCATCAAGAACATCACCTCCTAAGCAGACACCCAAATGAGCAGTTCCATAGAGAGGACATGGATTTATTTGACAGGCATGGAGTGTAACATTCCCATAGCCATGGGCAAGTCCACGGACAAAGCCTGTGTCTTTCCCACTAGAGTATGATAGAAGGGAGTGGGGGCTGAACATCTACTCCTGCTTGCACCCCAATTCTGTTCATGCTTGCCGCTGATACAGATATGCTCCACTGACTCCTCAGGTACCATGGCTGCTGGAGACTCAAAAGCTAGGATATGTAAACACATGAACAGATTTTTGGTTTTTTATTTGGTGCATATCGCCACACACTGTGGGTGGAGGCACTGGTGTAAACAACCACTGCCAAGAACAGCTCTCTGTCCTTGCAGCCAAGGCAGGAGCTTCATCCCTTTTGTGATGGGCAAAATTTTAGCTCATTTGCTACAGCTGCATAACTTAAAAAATTATGTAACAGGGTGAGAAATTTAAATTTAAGCTGTGTGTGTTTATAAGCCAAACAAGTAGCAGTATTATTTATTGTGTCCCCAAACCCCTGGTAATCAGCACACAGACAGTTGTATCTAAGTCCTTTCTCTTTACACACATACCATCAACTCTTCTCTCTCCTGCTCTCGGCATCACTTGTTATGCCTGATCCATTATATCTGCTGGAAATTTTTGAAAAGAAAAGCTTGAAGAAGACTAGAACTAAAAAAAAAAATCACTAATATACTTTCCTCAGTCAATAGACGAAAGCTAAGCAGAGGGAAATTCCCACACACATATTCTAAAACTGTAAATAGAAGAGGCTCTTAGTTTGGCAGAAGTCTGCATCTAAATGCAGGATTTCTGAGACCAGCCCACTGTGTGTATACACACATGTATATCAGCTGAAAAAAATTCAGCTGTGCCTCCCTGCTGTCCCAAAGCAAAGCTGGCCCTTGGTGCATGGCCACCACACACTGTCCCCCAAGCAGGACAGCAGTGTGGCAGAGGAAAGTCCAGATTTGTCCCGGCAAATGGGAGAAACACTCCAAAAGGGTAAAGGAGAAAGTGGGGCCAAACACACTAAGTGTGAGATGCAGGCAGGAGCATGTCAGCTGGGGAGGAGCTGCTGGTGGCATTTTGGCACAGGGTGGGTTGGGGCACATGCCATTCACAAGGACAGCACAAGCCCATGATGCCTGGCTGGCACAAGGAAGGTGAACATTATAGAAAGGTACACAAGCACAGTCACACAATTTTTTTCCTTCTTCAGCTCCCGTCAGACTGCTGTTATGTGCTGCTGTTACATATTGCTGGAAAGCATTGGTTTGAAGGCAAACAGAGACCAACTGGGCCCAATATAGGAGCACCACAAGTGGCCTCAAAAACATTCTACAGCTGCAAGTAGCAAGCTGTTTCCCCTGAGAAAGAAAATACTTACTGGTAGAGGAAGGAGAAGTAACAGCAGCCTTGGGTTCATGAAAGTGAAAAAGAAAGTGAACAGGTGGTTCTCCATGTCTGCAGGAGATCAAACAAGAGGAAACAGATTTAAATTATGCAAGAAAAATAGCTAAATAAGCAACCAGAAAAATCTGGGGGGATATCTTTACAACAAACACCCCTGAGTTCAAGGCCAGGTTGGATGAGACTTTGAGCAACCTGGTCTAGAGAAAGGTGTCCCTGCCCAAGGCAGGGGGAACAAACCAGATGATCTTTAAGGTCCCTTTCCCAAACCATTCTATGCTTCTATGATGAACATCCCATCCTGAGGTTATCTATAGTGTATCTCAGCAATTACAGCATTCAGAAAGCACAGAAAATATAAAACACAAATGCACAGACAGAAAATACAAATGGGTTAATGATAGTAATGTAAAGCCTCAGCTGATGTCTGGAAAAGACAATTGGTCTGAAGTCTCACTTGCAGCATTATTTTTATGCGGACCAGAGGTCAAATTCACAAGCTTCAAAGGGCATTCAGATGAACTGAGTTAATTTTCAGGTTTTGGATGCAAAACTCTTTTCACATAAAATCTCAAATCCTTTCCCCTCCTGATTTTCCTTTTCCCCTCTAATAGGTTTTGCCTGTGAATGCTAATAGTGCAGAGACAGCACCTAAAATAATCTGAGGTGCACACACTCCTACTAGATACAGATAACTGGAGGTACCCAGTACATTTGCAGAAAGCCTGTTACACACTCGGGAATAGTCACGTCAAACCAAGACCTTCTCTCCGTTTCTGTGTGGAGTCTTGGCTAACATCCAATTCAGACAGAGTAGCTGAAAGTCATTTCTCTCTGATGTTCTTTAAAAGCCTAAATGCAATGAAATACTAGTGTGAGTCCATTTCCCAGTGAGCAAAAGTGTCAAAAAGCCACCATCAGAGCTGGATCTAATTGGCACTCCCAGTTGGGAAGCAAGAAAAGAAATGGCTAGACACAATGCCCTGCCTGGTGTGGTACTTGTTACAAAACTTTCTGCAGCAGTTGTTCCAACTTTTGGGGCACTGAGTTTCATTTTTTTGCCACCCACATCAAACCTCCCATGCTCTGCTATGGTTAACCCGACATCTCACTGACATATTCTTCCTCTTTATCTCTCCTGGCTCTTGCTGCCAGTGAACAGTTGTTGCTGTATGAAAAGTCACACCCTGGATCCATATTCCTGACTGATTAAATGCAATGTAAAATGCTTGACCCCATGCCAGGCCCATGGCCAGTCTGATGAAACTGCCATGGCTGCATTTAAATATATTTATCCTTTTTGCTATCAACAGAATATGACTCAATTGAGCACAGAGTTATAGGGTCAAACACCATCAATTCTGCAGCTGAAGCCTTACCTCCCCACAACCTGCTCCTGGGTCACTCCCTATTACACTGAAACAATCTCAGAACCAAACCCTAAGCTCTGGAAGATTGACTGCATAACCTGATAATAAAATCAAATTATTTGAGCTAACCAGGCTTACTCAAGAGCTTTGTGCGAATTTCTGTCACACGTAACATTGAAGAATTTCATGGCAAAGTAGGCACTGATAAGTATTGCTGTGGGTAGTCCTGTAGTCAAGTTGCCAGCCTAGCAAACCTGGTTTAGGGTAAGTGCCACAGCAGGGCAGTTTTCCTCCAGGAAAACAGGCAAGTCCCATTGATTGCAAGGAGGTAAGCATCTCACTTTTCTCCCTTTCCTTGCAGCCTTCACTTTGCCTGGAAATTTAATTACCTGGAAATTTAATTACCACTTTGCCTGGAAATTTAAATTACCCCACTCCAGGCACTTCAGAGGGCAAATCTGTTTAAAAAAGATACAAGACTGATGAGAGAGGAACGATTAGGTACCACCAGCAGCTAGAAAAGCATTACCTTATTTCCAGTGGTTATCTGCAGCTCTCTGCGAACGTATGCTGAAACAAGTAGTGCATATTTCCCTTCAAGAAATAGCTTATTTTACAGCATCCATTGTTAGGTGGTTTCTGGAGCTTTCCCAGTAGTAGTAACAAAAAAATCACAACAGACTCATTTTCCTCACTAATTCTCTTCCTAAGGCATTCATCTGCTCTGCACAGTTGAGTTTATTTCCTCATTCCCCTTTTCTTTTCACACTCTGTCCTCTTTGCTTGTTTCCATTCCCTCACCTCCTTTACATTTTTCTCCTCCTTTTAACCTTCTGCTCTATAATTTGTGCTAGTCTGCAGGGAAAATAAGTCAAAGCAGCACAAATTTTATATTTCAACCTGAGCACAAGAAGATTGGTCACTCTCATCTCCTCTGAAAATGAGTTTGAAAATTTTGGTCTCGTTGCCCTGCATATGAAAAGAAATGTAAAAGGGAAATGTAGCAAGAACTGGCAAAGAACACATAATAGAGCAACAGGTTGCTTCTGGGCTCTGGCACAGACTTTCCCACCATCCAGAGTTTGATGCAGATAAGGCACATGGCACAGACAGAATTTAGGCTCTGCTTAAATTATTACTTTATTAAATTAGTACTTTTTGACCAAACAAAACCCCCAGGCTTTCTACACTGTCAGACTTAGCTCTTTAAACATACTTTCAATGCAAAAAAAAGACTTGTCCAAAAATGTCTTGGGAGTTTTGTCCAGAAAGAAGCCTAAGTGGCCATTTTAGATAACGCTTGTTAAAGGAAGTGTCAAACCTCCCATACAAGAGGGAAAACAGCAGCAGCTCTCTTTACTGGTAAGCACCAGCCCAAAGCAGGAAGGTGCCTGGACAGGGAAAAGACTAGACAAATAGTTCCTGGACAGCCCATCAACAGAAATGCATCCTCAAATCCTGCTCAGATAGTTTCAAGTAAACACATTTGTAGAAAGAACTATTGGTACAGATAATTAACAAATTAAAAAACAACTCAAATGCAGGCTTTTCTACAACTAACCTATATAATAACATTAATGGTCTGCACCATACATTAAGTTCTGCACAAAAAGGGGAAAATAATATAAGCTGCTATCAGATTCCCTTGATTCTTCCTTGGTTTCTGTAGTAGGCTATTAATTAACATATAATAATGTCCTTTTCTGTCATATAAAGAGATTTTAATTTTGCTTTTCTAGTTCCTTGTCATTACTGCAGACAGAAGAGTTTTGTATGAAAGCAATGGCTGGTGATGTGCAATACAGCAGCTGGTTTCAAAAATTTGATTTCCCTGTTTACATCCCTGGCTTAAAAGTCCCATAGCAACAGAAAAAAAATAATAAAACCCCAACTAAATTACCATATTGAAAACTTCCATCTAATCCTATTTATGCAGAAGGGTTTATCTTACAGCATTTTGCAAAGTTCCTTCCCAGCTGCTAATATTTTAATAAAATACCTTTATTATTATGGAGTGCACTGGGAATTAGACCTGGAACTTCTTTAACTGCAGCTTAGCCGGGAGAAAGAAATACAACACTAAAACCTTTGCAGCTCAGGTCTTTTTACTTTTTCTTTCCCTGTCAAAATGCTTTGACTAATTTCAAGTCTTGCACCTGTTTTGATCACCCATTTTACTTTACTGATTATATTTTCTTTACCCCTGCTAGAGAGGGGGCTGGAGCTTTACACATCTCATTGACAACTCTTCCATCAAGAATGCTTTAACAGATGAGCATTTTCATGGGCAGCAAAGAAGGAAACCATGATGTGTTACACACAGAAGGCTGCCTCAAAAATAAAGAAATAAAAGAACTCACCTCATATTTTATCCAGCATCTTCTGAGTCTCATCAGAGGAAATTAAAAACAAAATTGGCTCCTTGAAAGGATAGATCAGACAACTTAAAGAACAGCTGCAATTTGTGTTTCGGAGAAATGAAAATTGAAATGCAGACTAAAGTGGATATTGGGTGATTTATTAACCTACTTTCTCCATTCTTTCTGAGTGTCAGTACATTCAGCAGATTATCAATAGCACCATCTTTAATGTATGATTTTCAAAATGAAATTAAGCAGACAACTCCCTGTCTCTCTTCCTTCTCACCTCACGCAGAGCACAAGGGTGTTCAAAGGCCCTCGCAGCTCCTGTTTGCCCGGCAGGAGGCACGGAGCCTGCAAGCACGCACAGCAAATCTCACAGCCTGACAAAGTGCAGTGGGCACCAACTGCTGTAGGTATTAGTGCTGTTTGTGCCAAACGCTTGAGAGCCCTCATGAGTTTGCCCAAGCACACGAGGCCTGTTTATGAGCAAAAATATCAAATGTTACTCCTTGACATTTTGTTGTTTTTGTAATCTAACCCCACAGAAACTATATAAAGATCTACAAAGCCATTCAGCTCTTAATCATAGCAGATATGAATCACCATGTCAGTTAACACTATGTACATAAATTGCTGGCAATATTGATTTATACCGCCAGGACATCATTCACTAGTATCACCCCTCATATTTGATCAGAACTGTGGGATTTGAGAAGAGCAGACTTACTTAGCTGGTTGCAATTTGAGTTGCAACCTTAACAAAAAAGCCAGGGACTGAGGTTCACAATCTGTCTGTGTGCTTAAGTAAGAGTTTCACGTTCACCCTGCTCAGATTAATTGCTTCTTTAACCTGCAAATGCTGACACACATGCACAGCTGTGCACACTAATAGGGGGGACAGCAGATGAGTCTCTATCAAGTTTTATTATATCCTGCATGCTTAATTGTTCTCATCACTGGAAACCATCATTTTATTTAACAGTTTAAATACAACAGAAATTCCATAACCTCATTTAAGTATTAAAGACATTTATAAGCAAACAAAAATGGTTTTAAGAGGAACACACATATTACATAGATGCATGGACTTGGTCGCCTGGTGCAGGTACAAGATTTTTCTACTCACCCCCTGTGTCTGTAGCCAAAGCAGGGTCAGAGAGTGTGATAAATTTTTTTTTATTCATTCAGCTTAGCCTGGTGACACTAGCACACTGGGTCAAGTGCACTGTAGCTGCCCATAATTGCAGATATTAATGAAGCTTTGAAAGGGATTCAAAAATGACTTTAAATGTCCACACTGGCTAGAAACTCATTTTGCCCTCATATAAGCATGCTAGATCATCCAAAAAATAATTCAGCTACTAGGGTTAAAATACACATATAACACTCAAGCTCTTTTATGCCTTTTACCCATGCCAGGCTTCTCTCTCCTTGGCTCATTATCTTGTTCGTCCCCTCTCATTTGACAGGGAGCCCACTGAGTATCAGAGCACTGCATTGCATGCTGATGCTGCGAGACTTTCTATTACGAAACCCAGTTTGCAGAAGTACACCATCCCCCACTGAAGCTTTGAAAGCAAGATATTAGGTCCCAGCCTTGGAAGCTTGTCAGATTGGATACCCTCTCCTCATAGTAACCCTCTTGAGTGAGTGGATTTTGCCTGTCAGAGACCTGTGGAATGTCAAAACACAGGTGCCATCATCTTCCCCCAGGTACCCCTCCACTCTGCCTCTGCTGGTGTCTTTGCCCTGATACTGCCTTCAGTGATTCTATGGTCCCATCCTTCTGCCTAAGTCTCCTTCCAAGATGCTCCCTTTATGGATAAGACGGGTAAAACCAACACAAACAGACCATGCTGGTAGTAGGTCCTTAGGGGCCTGAGCTGAACTCCAGCTTCCCAGAGACATCCTGCTGGATTACAGCATCCCTTTGACCTGACTGCATGTCTCTACAGGCAGTTGGCCTCATCGCTGGAGCACCAGCACAGCTCACCCAAGGAGGGTGAATCGAGGGGCAGCTTGGAACTTAGTTTCTTCTTCCACTCTGGTTCTGCTGGTCACCGGCTGTACACATATTTACATAAGAACCTAAACTCACATCTGCTAAAATCCTTCTTTGAGACAAGAGAACTTCTAGCAAAGCTCAGAAATTTCACTTGTCAGCATGAAAACTTGTCTTTTCCCAGAGAAACCAGGCAAGTCACACAGCAACAGCTGTGCAGAAAGTCTCTGAGGCGTCCCAGTGCCACATGTAAGCCCTCCATTGCCTCTTCCCAGTGCCAGCCTTTCTTTCTCTGCATGAAGAGTTGAGAATGGAGCTGTTCTATTTCTCCCTGCTGTTAGTCAAACTTCAGAGCATCCAACCAACACTAGTCTATCAGCCTTACAGTTATCTAAAGACAGCCTGTCAGTTCATTATTAATAGCAGCAATTACATTATTGCAGCTAGAAGAGACAAGTGGGATTGGGAATGTACTGCAGCCGGGGTTAGAGAACTGCTCAGGCCTACTTTGTGCTAGAAGAGGCTTTCAAGTGTGATTATATGAGCAAACCCTTCTCACTGAGACCCATGACACATCTTCCCACAGCACATGGCAAAGACAGGGGCTCATTCTGCCAGCCCATCTGTGAGCTGAGGGGCCACAGAGCCAAACGTCAGCTAATGCACCCTTCCTATCGGCAATATCTACTGCCTCAGGTTTAGTGAGGCACTCCTCTATCCACATCACTTCTGGTCATTTCTGAGCTTGAGGCAGAGCGTGCCGACATCTGCTTCTGGCACATCATTCATGCAATGCCACTCCCTCATTTCCAGAGGAGGGGGGAGGGGGAAATAAACCACACTTCCCAAAGAGAATGTAGATATCCAGCAGAAAGCCACGCTTTATTTTTGCCCATGCAGCTGCATCTAAACTAGGGGTCTAGATCAGCATTATTAAAATAGCTCAACCAATATTATTTTATGGTCAGCAGCTCCAAATGTAGGTCTTAGCCACAGGGAGAGAATCATCTTCCTAGGTAGGCACTGAGTTCATGCTTTAAAGGCTTTCTGGAAGAAGGGAAACCGAGGCAGAAAGCAATTTAAAGACTCCCCCAAGGTCATGCAATACATTTATGCAAAACATGACCCAACCTGTTTTTTAGTCCATGGCACAGATGCCACGGAGGTAGCAATTTAATAAGCTACAAGCCCCATCTGTTCATTATTGTCTCAACTGGAGATTGCCATCCCCAAAGCTGAGCCACATTAATTGATTATATGAATGCTCCTGCTTTGACCTAATGCAAAGGCAGTCAATTTAATTTAAATCCTTGTTGGAGAAGATTTCAATTTGCTGGCTCACTTTATGCTGAAGCAAACAAGGAGCACTCACAGAAGTTTCATAACCCACTCCCGCTACATCTGACAGAGCACATCTGTCCACCTTCTACCTCCCTGGCAATTTTTAAATCAAAACAAATAAAATGTGAAATAAGCTAAAGGGAGACTTTCACTGTGGCACTACCCAGAGTTTTGAGCTGAACAGAATTTCAGCTAGCAGAATTTCCCTGCTTTCCGGAATCATGTATTTTCCCTTTCTCTCCGTACTTAAATCTAGTAAAGAAAAGGGAACACAGTTCATATTTTTCTTCCAGCTACCAGCATTAGGCAGAAGTAGTAGGGTCACAGAAGCTACAGAGATGGAAAAAAGCCTTTAAAATCTCTCCCTAAATGCTGCATCCACTCTTCTTGGCATTTTAGGTCACCAAAACTTCACTAGTGATATGAGAGGCTGCTAAATTTTCCTCTCTTACCCTTTTCTTTCATTTTTTATTAGCGGTTGGATTTTGATTACATTATGCC
>VYZR01007994.1:18057-36005 GCA_013400675.1 Oxylabes madagascariensis
GTCCCTGTCCTCCAGCAAGAGGAGTTAAACCCAGACCTGCCACCTTCTCCTCTGCAAAGCAAGGGGCAGTCACACTGGTGGGGGGGAAGCTTCTTCCCCAAAGATGGGCAGCAAAGTTCAGCTCATCTATAGAGAGGCAGCTGCATGGGCTCACCTCATCCAAGGGCTTTGCGCTCAAAAGTGTGGGGCGAGCTCAGCCACTGAAACAGCCACTGAGGCTGTAATTATCTGACCTCTGCCAGGGGTAAAGAGGACAAGGAGAGAAGCTGAGAGGATTGAGATGGCATCTGAGTCCCTTTCTTTCAGAGAGACACAGGGCTGGTGCTCCTCTGTTGCCATTGTCACCCTGAGGCCACCTCACAGGCAGCTGGTTGAGGCATCCTGGCAGTCAACCATGCAGCCTGCAGGTTCAGGTCACAGTCACAGTGTGCACACGCATTTGCACACACTTCAGCAAGTAACTTTGTGCTGCTGCAAACCACCAGCTCATTACATTGGTTCAGCACCCACCACGCTTCCAGTCCTCCCCAAACAGACAAGCACTCAGGGAGGTTTGTGTGACGTGGTCACTGCTATCTCAGATCATGATGACCTACAAATATAAACCAGGGCAGCCACTGTCATGGCTACACTAATGTACACTGTGTTGGGTACTCCCTTCTTCCCCTTTTAACTTGGCAGCAGCGTTTTCCTTCATCACAGCTACTGAGGCACATCTATGATACGGGGTCTGGAATTTAAAAACAGGCAATCCAAGTAAACCAAAAAACGAGAGTGGAAGAGGGGATGGAAATATTGAGGCATTTGTAGGTTGTCATGCACAAGTGAAAAGCATTCATTACTGGGAAATAGTGTTTGATATTTCCAATTTACATTCACATTTGACAGTTGAAGATGGAAATGCAGTTCAGCCTCATAGAGGTCTCTCCCATCCTTCCTTCTTGCTTCCCAGCTGAGCCGCCAAAGACAAGCAGCCCCATGTTATTCACCTCGAGAGCTGGGTGCTGCAGTGCCAAGATCCCCCATCTCCAAGGCTACTTGGGGTCCCAGGGACTTTCATCCCAATCCCACAAACCTGACAGGAGAGACAGCCTATGTGGGCAGCAAGTTGATTGGTGGCACACAACCGCCTTTTCAGGAACTGAGACAATCAAGGTCAACTTCCACCACACCCTTGATCTTGCTTAGGCAAACTTGGCCTGCTGTTAACATTTCAGGCACCCCACAATGTTTATGTTCCCAGTGTCAAAGATTAGCAGCCACCACTTGTTTACAAGCCAGCCTCCACTTTCTGCTCCTTTACCAGGCACCTGCCACTACCAGCACCCAATTCAAAGGCTGCCTGGTGCTGGCTGCACCTGTAATGCAGTCACTGGTGATGAATCATGATGTCACAGGCGCTAGATTGCAGCGTTGCTAAATGGATCCGGATGATAAAGGGATAAGAACACCTGTATTTTGCACAAATGTCTTCATAATTGGCAGGGATAGGAAAGGAAATAGAATTAGGCAAGGAAAGCAGGGGGACTTTCCTAATAGAATTAGCATTATTTCAATACTAACTGGAAGAAATGTGATGCTTTAAACACGGAGTACACGTGTTTTTTCCTGGAAAAGGATATTCTTGTCAACACGCTGGAGACAGGATAGGCAAAGGAAGAAAAGGGGAAGCTGAAAGGTAAAAACACGGGCAGAAAGAGCATTGTTTTCTGTATGAAGGCTTTTACTTTGAGGAGAAAGAAGAAAAACAGAAAGTTTGTCACAGACCAAGGTGATTGAATTTTGTTTGTTTATTCCAGAGAGGGATGAAACTCAAGGCTCAACAGACCCGGTTAGCACTGTGGCTTCATGGAAAGGATATCGTGTGGGGAGCTGTACTTCAATTTCATTTTTGGCTGTATAGCCTTTCCCCTTCTACCTCTTACCTTCATCCGTGAGCGCAGGATGTCCATGAGTTAGAGGTGACAACCTCACATTGTCAGACATGTGCCCAATCTCAGCAGCTTCTGTCATGCAGGCACTGCCAAGAGGCATTCCTGCTGGCATTTTTTAAAGCCACACCTGACTGGCATCCATGATTCACAGCTCTCTGCTTTCTCCCTCACATCTTCCTTCAGCTCTCATAGAGCTGCCACTCCTAATTGCAGGATCTTTGCTTTTAAGGCAGCTTGGGGTGGACTGCCTCCTTTTGGCTCTCTGGGAATACAAAATGATGACATGTTTGTTACTTTTGTGAATAGGAGCCATTCAAAAGAGACAGTGCTCCTGACAGCTCCTGGAGAAATGATGCCCCAGTGACAGGCTTCTTTTTAAAGCCTAGGCTCCTCCTGATGACCACCTGTGATACTTAACATTATTAGGAGACGTTTATGGCCATTTCAGAGATGGCAGGCTCCAGGTTTTCAATCTGCAAAAGAAACACAACTTGGCATTGGGCACTATCCTCTCTTTCTTCAAGGTGTGTGATTTGACTAAAAAAAAATAAACCTGCTTGTGGAGGAAAACTTTCCACTACTGTAGAAGAGCTTTTGAACAGCAGCTTCATGATCCCTTTACCTTCAGGGGTACCACAGCACTAGCTAGAAGCAAGAACTTTCAAAAGATTGCCTAGCATTAGGCTTCTGGCTAAATATCTTGACATAACTCAAATACTTGACTTAACGTAGTTATATTTATGCATTTCTCTATATAGCCAGTGGCATGCAGGATTTGATGGTTCTACCTTCTTTTTTCCTCTTCTGCTATGGATTCCCTGTGCCTACCTACATAAGAAGGTCAGTTTGTTTGCATGTAGCTCATTTACTTTTATTTTGGAGATGAAGACAATACTTTTCTGCCCCTAGAACACTGGCGCAGTAGCTGTGCAGGTCCTAGTTAAAAAGGGCTGTAAAGGTAATAAACTACCACTGCTGGATTCGCACACTCTCTAAGAATCCTTGTCTAGAGCTTCCCAGCCTAATTTTGCCTTTTGGAAATCAATTGTATAATTGATTTCTTAAGATTCCAACTTGAAACAACAAGGAGAGCTGGTTATCAGAAAGAAATGGTGTTCATTCCTCCCTCTGCTGAAACCAAAGATGTTGCACTAAATCAGTCACAAATTCTTAGCATTATCAAAGGGTAGTAGCAGGCTCCCACAGCTCCAGGTTACTTGGAAAGCTTAAATCTCTTTCTAGTCAACTGAGCGATGACTAGATCAACCACATCCCCAGCCTCTGATGTTTCCAGCCCCGGGAGTCTCACAGTGAGGGACAACTGAGGTGAACTGCACCGGCAGGCAAGGAGCAGCTGGGCAGGAAGGCCATCCTTCTCTTTTTCATCCAGTGCTCATCACAGCCTGACAGCACGGACCCTGCTTTGCAAGGGTGGGAAAATACACCCCGAGGTGAACAAGAGGAGCCGCTCCGCTGAGTCCCGCAGGAGCACATCCTTCTCTCCGTGCTGCAAGCTCCGCTCCCCTCCCCACAGTATTCGGGACAAAGACACAGCGAAGAGCCAGACTTGGACACTGCCAAAGCAGAGGGCCAGGCTCCTTCGGAGGCTGCCAAGCCTTTCAGCAGGGGGAGCTGGGGCTCAGCGCCCTGGGTGTTGGCGCTGCCTCGGCTCCGCTGCAACCCACGGCAGCTCGGCACCAGGGCTGGGCAGGGCCCGCAGGGGGACTTTCCTGTCGTTTGAATGGGGAGGGAAAGGGAAAGGGGAAGGTATCCAGGGGAAGAGCGAGCAGGGCGAAGCTGCGGCGGGCAGGGAGAGGCAGAGCCTCTCCTTGGCCGGGGCTGCACTGGCACCCAGCGGCGGCGGCGGGGCCAGCCCGGGCTGGGCTCCCGCAGCAGGGCAGCGCCCTCGGAAAACCACGGCAGACGCGAACTTATTTTACTTTTTAAGGGAAAAAGAAAAAAAAACCGGAACACCGCCACCCTCTCCGCGTCGTCGTCTTCGCCACCCCTTCCTTCAAGTAAAAACCCAACAAGCCAACCAACTAATTCCAAAACATATTCCATCTGTCTGTCAAGCGCGCTTGTGCAAGCCACAAAATGGGAAGTTTCTGGGGGAAGGACGCGTGCATTTCAATCTTTGTGTTAGACTTACTCACAACGGGTTATCTTCACTAGGGCTGAAAGTTGTCTCATTGGTGAAAACTTGGCACTTGTACATATATCCACTGAAAGAAATGTTTTCAGGTTCACGTACCTGTTTTTCAAAAGGCTGAGGATAAATCTGGCTTTTTGTGAGATAAGAAACATTTTGCATTTCAGTTCAAAGAGACAAAGTTAAATAGTACTGCACAACAAGGGCAATGTTTCAATCAGAGTCTCAGTAATAGATGCTCTATGCTGAACAGCCTTATGTAGCAATGACAATATAATCAATTGATGGATGAGTTAAAATCTTTTAGGACTCAGTCAAAACTATGTAGCAGTGTATGCATGTCCATTTTCCAGATATGCTGCATCTGTCAGTAATACCAAGGGAAGGGCGAGGGAAAGGCTTCCAAAATTATGAAAGATGGTTTGAATGTATCAAGCTTTTCTTTGCTTTTCAACTCTACCTAATTTTCCCGACCCATTCCAGCACAGCCATTCACCTTACAGAAGTATTTTGTGATATGGAAAAATCACATGCGAGGAAACAGGGCTATGGGAATTAGATTATAACCACAGCCCAGATGCACCTGGAGCTGGCTGTTTGATGAAGCCAGAAGTGATCATACAATTTCCTCGCCTTGCTGATATGATACTTCCTATTTATCTTAAAATTCTTCTTTGTCTCACTTGAAACCCACCAGAACACGAAATGAGAGGGCTATACTAACAAAGAGACAATTTATTCTGGCTAAAACCAGAAGTTATTCATTTGGTCAGTACCCTGATATATTTGGCAGGCTTATAAATTTGGGAGATAGACAATACTAGTTTTGAACATCACTTTTTCCACACCAAATCACATCTGAGTTTTCCCCACCACTGCCCAATGCTGCAGTTGGCTCCATAATTGCTTCTTCCTTATAAGCTGAGGCTCTGCACATCTTGTCATTTGTATGGTTTTGTGCTATGGATATAAGGATTAGCAAGGAATTAGGATTTATATCTCATTTGAAAGATTAATAACTTACCACCTCATGTCTTCCACCAGTGCAAAAGTTAAGCAAAGCACCATGCACTACAGTGCCTTGTGAACTCCCATCACCAGAGAAAGGTCTAGAGAACAAGTGGGTTTTACCACTTGACCTCAAAATCTTTGTATCTAGATTTGGTGAATAGAAAACTGAGGTGAATCCCAGAGTTTAGGAAGCTACACTGAGCACAGATTCCACCCTTAAAATCTGAGAAAAGGACCACTGAGGAGTAAAGACATATCTGGAAGCAGCAAGAAACCAAGTCCTGTGAGAGCAACACCTTCCACACTCCCTCCCCTCTTATGTTGGGGCAGGAGCAAGGAACACTCCCTTTTGTGCTTCTGTCAACTTCATCCAGCTTGAAATTTAGCTGCAGCAGCCCCACAAAAGCTCTGAGTCAGTAACATAAGAAGATGATTTCTCAAGCAGGCTGAAATTTCAGCCACCAGCATTCTCCCACACATCTGAACTCCCTTCTCCCATTTATTTTTTCATTCCTCTCTCAAGTGCCGTAACAAGTCATCTCTTTGTTTTTAGTGCTTCAATTACTCCCTCAGAGCTCTTGCACTGCTGAGTCCTCCCAACAAAATCAGGATAATGAATAATGTTCATCGTTTTGCTTCTGTGTAACTGTTTCCCCTGCCCATGCTTGCAGCATGACTAGAGGCGCAAGCACTGACAGCTGAACAAATCCCACGCCATCATGGAAGACAGGCTCAGCAGTGTATCCTGGCAGCATTCTCAAACACTGCAGCCTGTTTTTATGTGTTTGGGGGGCTTTACCCCTAAAACTGGCCATGGAGGAACCAGCCTCACTTGAGAAACAGGACTACAAAGGATCCCTGAGGCACAGAGATGCCCAGCACAGCAAAAAAAGGGATTCTCCTCTCCTTGGTCCTCCCTAAAAGCACTATTCCTCACACCACCCACATAAATAGCCACTTCCTGATACATCAACCAAGGCACAAAAGCGGGACGAGTCAAACCTTTTCAACCTGGCCTGCTTCAACAACATTAGCAGCCAAAATCCACAACCAGCTAGTTTCTGTTTGTTTAGATTTGAACAAGACTGTTTCATATTAAAAATCAAGAAACATACAGATATGTGTAACATAACATATAATATATTATATTGCTGTTACTCATTCTTAAAAAGCCTGTTTCTTTAGCAGAAGCCTGTCATTACTGACTCCCCTAAGTCAGCTTGACTCCAGCACCAGGAATCACATTTACCTGCAGCCTGGGAGGCATCAGTCACTTTGCCATCAATACCCTCACAATAGGGCCTTGCAATGGTAGAAATTGTTGCTCAATTAATTGCTGGCTAGTTCCTGCCAAATTGCCTGCAACAGCTCTTTCCTTTGGTGTGGAGGGAAAGAATACGGCCCTTTAAAGTGCTCTGAGGTCACATTAGCCTCACACACACTCCATTACCCATGACCTTGTCTCTCTGGCAGAAGCTGGAAGCTTCTGTCCTCATCTCCCAGGGCCTGGAGGTACCAGGATTGAGACTAAAGAGGGGTCTTCATTAAGAGATGTGGGGTGACCCGAAGGAGCACAGGATCAGAGTTGCTAGAAATGCTGTCCTCAAGCTCCCAGCAGGGGCTTGGCTTGAGACACCAGCAGAGCCAAACAGGGAAGAGCCTCTTCATTAAGGGCGTGGAGCCAAGGGAGAAAAAGGCACTTTACACACTGCCATGGTCACATGAAGACTGCTCCATCGGGAGAGGTTAGGATGTTCAACAGGTGAAGACACAGTGTACTTTCCATGTGAAACTCATGGGAGATCCTTCCTTCCTTCCTTCCTCCCTCCCTCCCTCCCTCCCTCCCTCTTCATGAGCTAGGAGTATCAGCAGTGTCAAAAAACCACCTATCCAGTTTCTTGCAGATTCAAGAGCAGAGGAAGGTGACTGCCCTTTCCACCTGGGGAGCAAGAGATGCTCACTCTCCTTGCCAAGAGAATGAAAGAACACACCACCACCTATCCTGGAAACCCAAAAGTCTGTCTCTGTCCTATCCAAGCACAAAACTGGGATCTGGGGCTATTCTGCAATTTACCCATGAATCCACAGTTGAAACAAAACCTCTGAAGTTATGCAAGAAGCTCATTAAGTGTGTGAGGAACTGTTGAAAATTATCACAAAACTACTGACTGTCATCTTGGGTTATGGAAGATTTTGAGTGGGAAGCTGCTCTGTTGCACCTTCCTCTGAAAGCTTTTCATGATTAACTTGCCTTACTAGAAAATGAAGAACTGAATACAGCAAAACATTCTGTGAAGCCATGAACTTTGCAAAATTTTCATTAAAAATGTTTAAAAGTGATGACATTATTCATAAAACATTTCAGTCTTGAGTCTGGGATAGTTTTCAGCTTTGAAATGCAATTTCCCTTTTAAAAATGAGAAAAACTGCACTGGAAAGAAGTCTTTTGATATTTTTACAATCCCATGTGAAAGATGAGGCATTTTTCATATTGCCAATTTGCTGAAAATATTTTCAAGAGGTCATTCCAAACAGATCTTTTTTTTCCAAAATACTGACACTTTAGGCAACTTTCATAGGCTTTGGGGTTTTTCTACCTAACTCAGTAAGGATGACATATTTTGTGATTTGTCAGGTTTTTTTGGATGCCGCTTGCCACAGATTCCAGTCATCCAGATACTCATGATTTTTAATTAATTGCATTACCATTCCTGGCTGTATATAAATGTCAGAAATATAAATGAAATATCAACTAAAACACTGCATTCTACTTGTTTTCTAGGGAAAAAAGATAAAAGAAAATTGGACTCCAGTAGGTTTGAGAATCTGCAAAGAATACGTTTTTATTTCTTCTAAAAGTTTTTCCACTTTTCATCATTTAATAGGAATATCTGAGTACTGTGGTTACCACAACCTTACAGAAAGCTATTTTTATCTCTTTTCAGATAAAAAATTACTGTTTCAAATATTAGAGCTTCCCTCTTACCATTCTACCTACATCATTTTCCACAGGTAATATCTATGGGGGAAAAAAGAGAGACTGAAAAGTGGGGTGAGGGTGGTATAGAATAAAGTTCATTCTGTATTAAAACATGAAATGCAAAGAGGTTCTAATCTCTTTATTGTGAACAAAATTCTCTATTTTTGTTCCCATAAGTGCTGCTTTATTTAGTGTGTTATTTCAGTGCTATTTCTAGTGTGGCCCACTGACACGAACACTGGGATCACCATACTGATCTGTCTAAATATAGCACCTGGGAGCTGACAGTGACAGGTACCAGATGCCTATTATTAAACTGCAAGAAGATGGCATACGATGAAACAGTGAATCCTTATGGAAAGCTGAGCAGGCTCCTGCTGCCATGGGGTTTGAATGGAGCCAGATTGCCTTGGGGTGGCAAGGGGAGTCCTCCTGAATCCCCAGGATCTTCAAATCCCAAACAGAAAGGAGGGGTCAGGACATCAGGGCCCGGGACCCCTGGTGCTCTGTGCACCAGCCTCCTGAGAGCCTGTATCAATACCTCTAAGAGTGGCAAGAAATCGACTGTACTGCTCTGAAACTGTGGCTCTCCTGCTATTTACAACAACTTAGAAAGCCAGCACAGCCTTCAATTATTTCCCTGCTTCTTCAGGAAGTTAAAGAGGTAAGACAGAAGGTGAGAAGCACATAAAGACAAAACACTACTGCAATCTGCACGATCTGCTGGGAGCAAAGCACCACTATATGGCCCTATTCGCAGTAGCATTATCTATCTGTCTCCCAGCTCACCCACTGACTTGAAGCTATTTCAGTTTTAATGAATGCTTAAATTCAAATATCATCTCAGAACTATTCAAGACTCTGCATACAAATATATGTTTATGCCTTTTGTGCAAGGTGACATCATTTTCAGCCTCACTGAAAAGAAGCCTAGCCAGAACTTCAGTGAGTATCAGCAGAGCCAGCATTACCCTATTTTAAGCATTTGTTCAATGCACACTACCATCACAGGTAGTTTTGGTGCCTCAGTTAAGCACAGCTCTGCTGGAGATGAAGCTTTCAGGCAGACAATCCTTCCCTCACCAGGGGTGGACAGAGGCATCCAGCAATATATATCCTCTATACACCAACTGAAAATTCAAATGTTTCTGGTTTCAGTGTCCCTATTTTCTTTCCTCCTAGAGAAGGAAATAATAGCCCTTAGTTATCTTTTTTTTTTTTTTAATTGATAACTTTACCCTCTTTTACAGCCAGCCTTAATAATCTCCTCTAAAAAATTAAATAGTCTCAAAGCCAGAAAGATGGAAGTTTTTAGGCACCTTTGAATATTTCCCCATCTTTTGAAAAGCTGGGGCATGCTGCAGTCGCAGAGCAGGGATATAACTCATTCTGCTTAAAGACAAGGAGAAAGAATATAGAAATTACACTGACGGATTCACTCTCTCGTTGTTCATTAAGATATTGAGAACAAGCTATCAGAAGGATTTCTGAAAGAAGCGTACTTGAAGGAAGGAGTTGAAGCGAGTGGGCCTGAAAGCAAGAAATTTGGAACTTGGGGAAAGAGGCAGTGCAGGAGACGATGCTCAGAGGGCTTCAGAGGCAGGGAGGGAGACCACCCACTTGCCTGCTGAGGGCAGTGCCGAGAGAAGCGTCCAAAGAAGAATTTTCTCACTTATTTCTTATGAATAGACTCTGAGGAGACCCGTCCCATGGGTCAGCACCACACACCATGGCTCTGAGCATTCCTAGTCCTCCCATCGGTGTGTGGGCAGGAGGAGAAGGAAATGAGAGGGGCAGCACCGCGAGGGAACCCAGTTTCCCTCGCGGTGGGGACAGCCTTGGTGGTAGAAGGAGGTGGGAAGGCAGCCAAAAGGGAATGAAGGTCCAGTCTGGGTAAGGGCCTCTGTCCACACCAAGCTTCTACTCGCGGTTCCCAGCCCTGACTCAATTAAAACCGCACTGCCTGACTGCACTTCAGCAGAGACAGATGAAGACAAGGCTGCGGGCAGCTGCGGCTGCCGTGGCCCGGGGGAGGAGGCTGCCGTGGCTCGGGAGAGGAGGCTGCCGTGGCTCAGGAGAGGAGGCTGCCGTGGCTCGGGAGAGGAGGCTGCCGTGGCCCAGGAGAGGAGGCTGGCTGACCGCAGCGCCCAGGGAGCGCGGTGACTCGCCGCAGGCACAAACATTCCAGCGGCCGCCCGTACCTCCAGTCCTCTGATCACCACAACCCTCGTCCTGCCCATGCCATTCCCACCTTCCCCAAATGCCATCTCTTCCGTCCAGAAGCGTTTCCCAGCAGCAGGAGGCTGTCCTGCCTGCCCGCCCCTGCTTCCCCAGCGCCCCGGAGGGAGCGGGGAGGGGGCTCCCCTGCCCCCGCTCCCCGGCGCGGGCAAGCAGGTATTTAATGGAACACCAGAGCGGATGAAAGCGCTCGGCTCTCATCTCGTCATCTCTCAGACTCCCCGCAGGCAGAGAGAGCTCTGCGCCTGCAAAACCTGTGGGCAAGGCGCTGGCGCCTGTACAAGCTCCTCCTGACCCTCCAAGCGAGACCCCCGCCTGAGAGCTGCTATGACAGGCTGCTCACAGCGGGACGGAGGAGAAAGCAGCTCCCTCATCCTCCTCGGAACAGCGGCTCCCCAGAGAGCAGGACAGCCCCAATTCGAGCCCCCTCTGCAGAGCAGGTGCGGCGGAGGTGCTTCATGATTGGGATGTGCCCGCCCCGCAGCCGAGCCCCTGGAAGCCCGAGCGAGCGGCGGCGCGCCGCGCCGAGAGCGGTCACAGCAGCACAGCTGCTGGCCCCGGGCACTCCATGCAGAGACAAATGAGGAACCAGCCGCTGATGTGTCCCCACACTACCAGCTCTACCAACTTTTAGTGTATCTCTCTGGCTGGGTTTGAGATAAAAAAACCCTTCCAGGGGCTTCTGGAGATCCTGGCTCAAGCTTCATGCCTGAAACGTGGAGCTGGTTCTCACACTCATCTCCTCGTCTAACCGGATTACATAATGCAATGAAGGGGTTGGTGCTTTGGCTGCAATCCAGAAATATTGCTCTTTGAAAATATTCAGAGCTGCCGTAAATCATAAGACATGACAGCATCCTCAAATTCTTCTGGAAGTGAAATATTTAAAGGAAGCTCTGGAATATTCAAGTGAAGTTTCCAGTAAACGAAACTAGAAGGAAAATTGTTGTAGGTGAGAGAATGAAGGGATCTGGGGAGACTAAAAGGAGCAAAAAGATAAAAAGTATGTCAACAGGATAGTGTGATTGTTGCTGAGAACAGAAGGAGCAATTAAAAGGAGGGATGAGAAAAAGGAGCATGGACGTGCTAAGCAAAGAAAACCCCAAAGCAAGTCAAAGTAACGTAAAAGAAAAGGGCACTGACCAACAAATACATATTGTTGCATCATGGCAAAGGAAAGGAACAAGAAAATTAGCAAGGAGTACAGTTTTAAGGTGAGGAAGGGAAAATACGAGAAAGGGAAGGGAGGCAAATGTGAGTTAAAATCCTTGAGGCAACCGGCAGTAAGGAAACATAATGCAAAAGGAGGTCACGTTTCTGCTAAAGCTGAAAGCAGGACCTTAACTGAAAGGGAGGAACCTATTTCACTGCAAAGTGGTGTATAAGCAATGAAGAGCTCTCCTTTGGAGCTTGCTATTTCCCTCGAGAGTGCTGGTGAGACGGGTGAGTCCAGACAGGAGATGCTCTCCCCATAGGCAAACAGCAGGATGTCATAGCTGGCAGGTGTGATACCAGGTGACACTGAAGGACATCTCCTGCTCTCTGTTCTTGCCCCAGCCACCTACGAGCCTGACAGTGTTGCTGAACTAGCAGCCAATGAAACAAAGGGCAAAATCATTTTGTCCCTGACCTGAAAGTCCTGCTTTTCAATTTTGAACTCATTTCTCACTGATGACCTACATTTCTCCTGTAAAACCAGATTGATACCAGTACCTACGTGACAGCCATTTCAGACATAATCTTACCATACGTTGAGAGTCATTATATTTGCCTTATGGCAAGCCCAAAACACTTCTGTGGTCCTTTTTCTACATCTCCAAGGGAAAAGAACAGAAAATTATTCAAGCATTTTCTGACAAAATCACTCGTTATCAACAAGGCTGTGGTTTTTCAAGGATCTCCATTATGAAACTCACCAATTATAGCAACACTGCTCTGTTAGTCCTCAGTGCTGCTTGGCCACTTTCACCAGCTGCAAGCAGAATCCAAGAATGGTGTGAGAACTTTCTTTACCAAAACCCACCAACTGGGGAGAAGATAATCAGCTTTTCGTCTGGTTTAGATAGTCTTATAGACCAAGTGAAGACATGGTACCACCACCCATACCTGACATCCAAACCATACCAGGGAAGAGTAATTTTGGTTCCTCTTCTTTCAGCAAAGGTGACCCTCACATAAAGATCAGTTGAAAAACTTCAGCTCTAAGAAAAAAAGCACAATTTCTTTCCCAAACTAGTCAAAGCAAACAATCCTTTTGAAAAAAGAAATCCTTTCAGAAATAAGTATGTTCCATACCACAAAAAAAAAGCATTAAAGGAAGGGAAGGGAGGGAGGTGCTAGCAAGCAGGAGAAGCCAAAGGACAGTTTGAATGATACTAAGAAATAATTAAAAGGGAAGAGAAGCACATGTGGTATAAAACGTATGAGAGCAGAAGTTGTCAGATGCAAAGAATACCCACATCTATAGCCATGATTAATTGTGAGAATAACAGGTTATTTGCCCATCTAGAATGCTGAAGAAGTGAAGTGTTGTGTAGAAATGCCATTAATCTCCCTTGATGGGTACATTATTTGCAAGGAATTCTACCTGACATTTCAAGTTGCATTCAATATATTTTATTGTATATTTTTTCACATTTTCAGTGCTCTATTGCCAAAGATTCTGAATCATCAAAATTAATCAGCTGCCTGGAACAGAGCCAGATACAACAAATAAGGAGCCAGGCACTTTTGATATTCTCCCAGTCCTAGATGGATGTATAACTCACATTTATTGGTGTGGGAAGATCTAGGGCTGCTCAGAGAATGAAAAAAAACCCAAAAAACCAAAAAAAAACAACAACAACAAAAAAACCCCATGGGCATTGTTGAAAGAAACTGAAGAAACTGATAGGCGCTCTTGATGAACAAATAGCTAGCTCTTCTGCTTTGAAACATTTGGCTCATTGTTTGGAAAGCTGCAGGGAGAAAGGAGAGCCCAGGACACACACCTCTCTCATAGTGGGTATATCACCAGGGACTGCATCAGATGCAGAGGTGTTACACCAGTGTAACTGAGGGAGGTCTCTGAGGATGACTGAAAAAAAAAATAGATAGATAGATAGATAGATAGATAGATAGATAGATAGATAGATAGATAGATAGATAATACAAGAAACCTACCCTGAAGGCCTGGCTGCAAAATCAAAGCTATTCCTTCAATGGAGGAAGAATAAGAAATACTTTTCCTTAATTATCCCTGAATGGCAGCCTGATGTGATGGAGTAATGCTTCCATGTAATAAAAATAAATGAGACTCCCTACCCCTGCTGCCTGCCATAGAGTGCCAGTATGTCACAACTGGAAAGCAGGTGTAGGGAATTCCCTGTTACCTGGCACTACCTGTGCTAATTCCACACCAACACCAATAAGCATAACAATGGAAGCTAATATTGATGGGAATGAGAGAAGACAAGAAACAGAGGCACATCGATTCCCACAAAACATCAGACATCCAGAAGAGAAGCTTTGGTGGAAGGAGAAGTAACTTTTTCAGACAGTTAGCATGCTTTCCTCCTCCTTCCCATTCCCCTTTCTCCCAACAAGGGAATGGTTCTTGAAAAGTTTGTAGTGACAGCAGCTGAGGTAGACTAGAATTTGAGCGGGGCCCTCCTCCCCATGCAGACTCCAGTGGGGCTCCTTGTCTGCATACCTCTGCATGGAACCAAAATTAAAAATTCTGTTAAGAGAGGAAATCTCCTGCCAGCTAATATCCCTAAGCTCAGAGAAATGCTGCAACAACAAACACTGTGACAGGAATTTCATGCTGAGTCCCAGCACCAGGAGGACACTATCATTTTTCTGTGCTATTTTGAAGTGATGCAAAGATGTCAGCATTGAGGGGACTTAAAGAACCCATTACTGCAAAGCTCTTTGACAAATAAATAAAACATGAAAGTAGTTCCCTTTGCAGGGAGAGCAGTGGAGAAGAAGGATAAGGAGAGGGCTAGGAGCAGGAACACCATATTTGCTATGGATTTTGAATGTTTAAAAACCTGCTTCTGAAAGCAGCTTAGTAATTAGCAGTAGCTTACGTTACAAGGGTATTTTTGCACAGCTTCATTGCACTGGCTAATTGACAGACTGAAATATGCCCCTATTTACGCCCCTGCCAGGATTCTAATGCTAGCTCAGACCTGGAGAGCTTCGGGGGATATTTCAAGACGGGACAAAGGGCACAAAAGAGGCTCTAACCCCGAGATATGATTGCAGATGTTTATTCCATGTCTTCCAAGGGGGAAAGAGAGAGAGAGCGGAAGAAGAGGGTCTTATCTAGGTTTCTCCTAGAAGAGATAACTGGAACTCAGCCAATAGGGTCTGAAAAGGGGAGGAAGGGTCAAACTATATAGTCGCTGACTCTGGGGGTCTCTGGGGAGGGAGAAACCATTGCCCAAGGCAATGTAACAACAGACTTTCTTTGCTAGTGAGGAAATCAGGAATGAGCTTTGTTGCTGACATACCTCAGTGCCCAGGCTAACCATTTAAGAGCCATCTCCATTCCAACGCACAAATCTTCAATATATATATACTTATACAGTAAGTATATTTACAAACACTGCAAATATTTGACATCTTAGAAAAGCTTTTATAGAGATTTCTGTTTTGTCAGAGTACTTAGCATAAATGTACCCAATAGGAAGCAGAAATCAAGAAAACTGTTAGCTCTAAAAATAATTGAAACTGTGGCACAATAAAGTTACTCTGAGATACACTTGCTTCACATATAATCCTAGACTGTTATCTACACTACTTGTTGCAGGGTTGGATAAATTAAAATATGAGATCTTGCTATTTATGCTGTATTTACCATGGTGGGCCTTAAATAAGGTAGTTCTAAAAGCAGTTGCTCTTGAAACCAAAATCAAAAAGCAGGAATCCTGCATTTGTTCGCTGTGAGCTGAAGTGTGCTGGTGCATACCACATTCCTCATCTCAAAAACTTTTCTCCCTGACTTCTAAGAAAGAACATACTGCAGCTTTTTGTTTCTAAAGGGGAGCCAGCAGGAGTCAATGCAATTATTTTTGGCTTCTACACACAAGCTATGCTGCCAGATAAGCACATAGTAATCTGTGTTTCTTAGAAAAAAAATCTTTAAAAAACCATTCTGAAGAATTTCTATCAGAATGCATGATCTTTATCAGGAACTAATACAAGCTGAATGCCTAAAATACAGGATGAAGTCTTAGGTTTACCATTTCCCCCACAGTGAATAACAGTTTCAGCATTATGATTGAGAGCACAAGTCAAAAATGTGTGTTTAGGTAGCAGCATCCATTAAGGCTACCAGTCATCTCTGCTTCAGCTTCATCAGGGCTGAATTGAGACCTTTGTGTTTACTTCAATGGACCTGGGATTAGCCCTTCTACTGATGCAATTCAGAAAAGCACTTAAGCAAACTGCACTAAATTTAAAGCCTGAGGCTAAACGCCACTAGGCTGATCTGATCAGGAAGTCAGCCAGAGAAAAAGTAATATAATTCATGGAATTAGTGAGTCAAAAGAACATAATTTTCTTTGTGATGGCTGCTTCAAAAATCCTTCCCTTGCACCACGTCTGCCCCTTCCTCCTCTTCGCTGTCCCATTGAGCAAGGCAGCTGCTTCCTTCCTTCCTTTGCTCCCCTCTGGCTGTGGCTCTTCACGAGCGGCAGGAGTTAATTTTTTTCCCGTAAGTAAACAACAGTATTGTGTCATTTTAATATTGCTAAACCTGCACTTTAGCAAGTTAATTAATAGAGCCTCTATACAAGCTTGTGAAGGCAAACTTCTACACCGGGTCAGCCCTAGAGAAAGAAAGCACCTGTGCATTAACNCCTAAAAAGACAAGGTTAGACTTTTCCTCTATTCTTCACCTTCAATGCCTATGCATTTCCAGCCATCATTTTAGCACACCTTTTGAACAGCCAGGCCCATGACCTGAGCGGCTGCAGGGGAAGCATTGTATCAGACATTCACACACACAGGGCAATTTCCACAGAGGATTNACACACACAGGGCAATTTCCACAGAGGATTCAGTTCTCTGAGAGGAAGGTGGCCTTCCCTGAAGTACATTTTTCTATCAATAAATTGTGGCAAAAAAACCTTCCATTAAACACTGGTTTTAAACATAACTGAAAGTTTTCCTTAGGGAAGAAAAAGTCTCCCGTTAAAAAAGACTGTGGTAGCCCTTTAAGCTTAGGCTTCAGTAACCCATGGCAATAAGTGTTAACTGTTGGCTCCACCATTTGCAGCCTTCATGCAAGTTTCCAGTTGTCTGAGAATAAACACCGGCAGTGGCCTTCCTTTTGCACAGCCTACGGTGAACTAAAAACACTGTCAGCTTGATTTTGTATTTTGTATTGATTCTTCAGCAATCTGATCTGATTCTGAAGCTGGCCCTGTTTGAAGCCAGAGATTGGACCAGGCCAACCTAAATTATTCTGCATTGGTGTGATGTAGTTGGAGAGGAATCTCTGTGGTCACAGACAGCCCTACTGAGCCAGGATTGCTCCCTCAGCAGACGATGGAAGGAAAGAGAACCAACCTAACTTCAGACAGCTTGGAAATTAAAGCCACAAAATGGATCAGTGGAAAATCTACCACTTCCAAAATCCCAATTTATCACACTGAACCCATCACAGTGCCAGAATATCTTATTCTTCACGTTTTACTCTGTGGGAAGTAGTGCATATCACAGCCCCCTTTCCTGAAGGTCAATGGGAAATGGGGACATCTGTGTCTCCCATTCAAGCTCAGTTGGATGACTATCACTCCAGTATAAGCACATGCTTAAATGGTTTGCTGAGTTAAACTCCAGGCATTGCTCTATCCTACCTGCAGCTATAAGCCTTCCTCCCACAAGCATTGATTCTTTGCTACATCACATGGAAAGGTACAAAAGCATGTAAAAAAAAATAGTTACCATTTTCTATTAAACTCTGTAGTGTTTTTCTGCAAGGCTAGTAAATTCAGTTTATTGAACTGTATGACTGCTTGAGCATTTTTAGTATGCTATAATGCATAAGAGATACTGTATTATCCAATATATTTCCATCTTTGAAAAGTTTTTAAAGACTGAAATGCTTGCAATTTAATTTTAGGCATGCATTAGCACATATACCATAGCAAAAATGTATTCATTTTCAGCCAGCATTATAATAATTTCTCTTATCATAAAGGAATCTATTCTACTGGCATTTAAAACATACAGGAAGAAGATGGACTGCATTCACCACAATAATCATTACTTTTAAGCATTTAGAAAGCCTGAGCCAATTACAATTAGATGACAGTTAACAGGAGAAGAAATTTTGTAATTAACATCCTAAACATTAAAAGCAAAAAAATCCAGTATGACACTATATTCAGAGAAACACCAGATTCAGAGCTCTAAAATAGGATTTTAAATTATTTATAATATTATATTTCTTTAATGAATTAACAATGAATGCCCAAGTAGGCTTTTCAGTACTCAGAATTACAACAGGAAGGTCAAGTTACACCAAGAGCTTGTGTACGACAAGATTGTTCACTTAGTGTTGGCACTGACCTTTAAGGGCTCTGATGTAATATTTGAAAGGCTACCAACATACAGTTGTCAATTGATTGCAAAGAAA